>BLKR01004687.1:0-100518 GCA_011170035.1 Teleogryllus occipitalis
TCAACATTTTCTGTTAAAATCAGCTAAAATTACGCATTTTCAGAAAACGCAATTTTTTTCTTCAAACTTTTCCAACGGAAACTGGTAATGGCACTCTTTAACATGACGTAAAGTTCATTTTGGTGTATTTTATTGGTTTTTCAAAAAATACGCATGAAATTTTTTAAATGTCTCTCAGACCGTTAATAAGCATATTTCCATGAATTTGCATACATTATTGTATTTCTGGATGGAAGTGCTTCAAATGTCTTTGAATGAACATTTTCGAAAACTCTATAGATTCCTATGAAAAAGAGTTTCAAATTTTGCATTAGCAGTAATGCTTAATCGCCATTTTCCTAAAAACGGCCTCAAATTTTTCAATTAAAAATGTCTACTTAGGACGAGGTTTTACTCTTCTTTAATATTCTTGAAGTAATATTTCGGTTTTTCTATTATGAAACCGAAAAGTTGACAAAATGTCAAAGAAATGCATTTGGGGCGACGGTAGATGGCAGCTGGTAAGATAATGGGGCAACACCGTAAAGCGAGTTCGCACCAAGGAAATTAGAAAGATATACTACGAGAAAGTCTGTGCCGTTCTGTAGCATCACTAGGTTAAAAGTTGCTTACATTGACTTTCGGAAGGGTGCGCCCACTAAGACATCATGGACGGAAAAGGACGATCCGCACCTCCTGTGCCAATTGCACAAAGTTCGAAGCAAAGATCTTTTGGACATTCCGACGTGCCGATGACGCCATCGGCAACCAGTTTTGAGAAAATTTTGAAAATGTCCCAAGGGATTGTGGCAAAGTACCCCCGAAATTAAAAGAATAGTACAATACAAATAGAAACAGTACAATACAAAAGCCGTTTTACACGGTACAACTTTCGTGCAGATTGGACGTTCGTAAAGCGTGCAGTACTAACTCGATGATTTCTGCATGAAAACGTTTGAGTATGTTCGACGTTTTTCATACAGAATATGTACGATTTGACTGCAGAGTTTCAAGCTGCAGACTCGTTCAATAACGGCTTCCTTAGAGGCGGCAATCGTCCATCCTTTACAATTTTGTGTTTAGGATAGGTGCGATGAGCCATTTATTGTTCATTGGAGTGGCGAATTCAAGCTCTCGGCTTTTCTGACGAGTTTATTTCACTACTGTTTTGCAAATTGTGGTCACTGAATCTCACTTCTGCAGCGAAGACTTCCTCCATTCGCAGCATTTTCTCTGCACATTCTAAAGCGGCAGCCACAACGAAGGACGTAGCGACAACGAGGACGATTTTTCTGATGTTTCTCCCAGTGTTTCTTTAATACTTAAAAAGAGTATTGATAAAGTAATAGAAGAACGCACGTACACAAATGTCGGAATTCACTTGGACGCGCAATTCAAGAATTAATGTGTGTGCCCTGGCGCCATATAGAGTCAAATAGCACAGAGAACATTCAGACCGTGAAAACATTACTTTTGGCTTTTATACTTATAGTTTGGGATCTTAAAGTTTCTGCACTCTTTCTGTAAAAGTATCTACACGAAAACTGTACCCTGTAAAAGAGCATTTACAATATCTAGATAAAAACAAAAACAATGGCATTCAAAGGACATGAACCACTAAGAACGAAAATAGTCCGAGGTATTAAAAATTTAAAACAGGTTAACACATTCAATTACTTGAGATACAAAATAATATTTAAAAAAATATTGACCTGGGAATAAAATTAAATAAATACAGATATATTTGTCGTATAATAGCACGTCCAGTGAAAAATTAAGGTAGAAGAGACACAATAATTAAACTATATAAAACAATGGTCTAGCCTATCTTGTTATACGCAAGTTAATGATGGACACTAACGATCACAGGAGAATTGAATCGACATAAATTAATTTTCTCAGAGATATATCTGAATACATACTTTTTGTTCATATTAAAAATGAAGCAATTAAAAACGGTTTAACATTGTAACATGTATAAATGAAATAATGAAACAGTAGGGAGTAAAGTGGGGAAAAATATACTAAGAATGTCTGAAGAGAGAATAATTAGAATGTCTCTGAATTATAAATCAAAAGAGAAAAGAAAGTGGAAAGCCCACTACAAAGATGGAGTGAGCAATTATTATAGGAGCCGGAAAACACAGAAATGTCTAACCCTTACAGTTAATGATGATTATACTGTTAACAAGTTTGGAGATTTTTAGATTTTTAGTATTTGTTAACGAAACGCAATATAATATTTTTTATTGAAATATAATATTTCAATGGTTTTGTCGTATATCAGACCAATTTTTAGGGCACATTTGTAAGCATTTTTCTTCTTTCGATAGAGCATTCACTTCCGGGGCCTAGTGATTCTTGTTGTGTGTTATCACGGCTTCAGTTGGAGCCGAGGAAGTGGGCGTGGTTCTGGTGGGGGCGGGGGGCTGCGGAGCGGGCTCGGCCGGGCCTCCGCCTTCCTCGAAAAACGCTGCGCCGCGCGCGACGCTAAGCGGACGAAGTCCTTCGCCGCCGGAGCCGCCTCTCTCGGGGTGTGAAGTTTCACCCGAGCTCCCGACGGCGGCGGCGGCTCCGGGCCGGAGAGAAAATTAAGGAGAAGGCGATAAAGGCTGCGGAGGTGGCCCCGGCCTCGGGGCGCTGGGAGGGGAGGGGAGGGGCACCTGCGTGGTCCGCGCGACGCGGCGCGGGGAAAAACGCGCGTACCAACTTGGCGGCGCTGCTTTTTCCGAAGGGACGAAGGTAATTAATCTAAGGGCGAGGGGCGGAGCACAGTGCTTGCCTGCCCTGCGCTGCGAAGCCGTCGCTGATCGCCTGTCTCTCACTCACCCCCTGACCAGATTGTTCCGCCTCTCTTGCTATACGCGAAGTGTACCTTTGCGATCCACCAATGAATATGTTATCAGGTATCATGATTAGTGTGAGAGAAGGGAGAAGCAATAGTGCTGAACACAACTATGAGATAGAACTGATGGACAGGCATTGAGGATTATTTCTGTTATTAGAAAATTTAATAGGCGCGCGTAATGACAGAATGATTTAAATTTTCACTTTTATTACCTTTTTAAATCAAACGCCACTAAGCCAGCCTGCTTTACATGTTACCTTTGACTTCAGTCGTTTTCCACATAGACATTTTCCTCAATATATTGTTTATCATTTCTGCCACAATTACCCATTTAATTAAGTTGATATTTGATCGGTTGACTGATTGGTTCATTGATTACTAGTAATACCGAGCGCGTCAACTACTAAGGTCTACTATTTTGCCCGTATGTAGTGAATATTTTTTGTCGAGAGATGGCGGGAATCTTGCTCGCTGGGACTACCGTTGGCTAGCTGGGTTTCCCCAACCAGGTTTCTTTCACCAGAGGGCACCGCCTCAGCCGGGACAAGCTCTAAACTCCCGACCGGTCTCCTCGCAAGGGTTGTAGTGAAGTGCATGTAAGTGTAAGTGTGTGTAAGTAAGGGGAAGGATGAGAGAAGGAATGGGAAGGAAAGAACACGTGCGGAAAGAAGGAAAATTAGTCCGTTTTCTAAGGTACTGCTCCGGCATTTGCCTGGAATTGATCGGAGAAACCACGGAAAATCCAATTAGAGCACCCAACCGCTAGAATTTTCCTCCCGACAGAGACAACTCAATTTAGTTATCTGGCTAATATCGAAAATACTGCCACCGCCAGTACTCCAACCGTGTGCCTGTCGGTCAGAGACACTGCAGTTTATCAGTTGATGCCCTGAGCCATCTCTCTCGGTGTATTTGATCGGTGTTCGTCCCAATAACTCTTTTCATATTCAATACATTTCAGGATAAATCAGCCGTTTCTCGGCCCTCCGGCGGTTTGCATCAGCCACGCTTTGACAGCTTCCGGGAACGGAAAGAAGCGGGGAGGGCAGGGCAGGGAAGAGCGCGGCGAAGAATCTGAGGCCGCGGAGACGCAACAACGCCCGCGGGACAGCAGAAAGGGATTGGGGCGGCGACGTGGGATCAGCGGAAAATAAAGACGCGATTGTGGGCGGCGAAGAAGTCGGGTGGCAGACGAGGGTGAAAGGCTGGCGCCTGAGAGTGATGATGCACGACGAAGCTCAGTCTGAAAACGGAGACTACCGCATGAAAATTGAAAGTGAAGAAAATAATGATAGAGAAGAATCAAGATACCTCTCTAAAATATGTTTCCGAAAAATTTTAATACATTAGCAGTAAATAAGTTATCAGTTTCGTTAATAATCACAATAGTCTTAGGTATTTATAAACCTAGTGGCGTAAATAGGCGTTTGATCTAATCAAGAACGTAAATGTAAAAATTTTATTTTCGTATATTATTTATTAGTAAAGCAAAACATATTTTATTGTGTTTTAATGAAAGTTTCAAGCATTCTTTTAAATTTCATTCCCATACGCGCATACCTAATATTGAATTTTCTCTCGAAAAATTCCAAGAAGAACAATGTGATCACTTTCTTTCTTCTAATACATTTTTGGGAATTTGGTTTTCCTAGAAAGTATTAAAGCCGAGTTTCGGAAGAAAGGAACGTGACCAAAAAAGGAGGAACAAGGAAATTAAATTTCACGAACGAGTTCTTGGGAATGGTCCAAAGTAATTGTTCATTTCCTGAGAGATAAAATTGCTCCTTGACATGTCGACACCGGAAGGCATTTTATTTTAGAACAAAGCAAATTATTTGACTCGGCGGATAGCAATCCTTTCGAGATTCAAGAATTAAAGGAGCCTTGGAAATGTTTTTTCACCCCAAGTTCATAGAATAATGTTCGTCTTTAAGATTATTTTTTTATTGAAAGCAATTGGGCTGTACGAGATGCGTTAGGGCAAGAGACTAACGTTTCAAATACATGGAAGATTCGAGTAGTTAAAAATTAAATTTCTCGCTGCATAAATCTACTCATTAACTTCAAACGTAACGTCAGGGATTGAAAATTTGACTTACAAGCAATACATATTCTAACAAAAATGTGTGTGTGTAGCAAGAGTAATATGAGAAACGATTTTTTCCCAAAAACTATAAAATAACAATTTCAATGAGTAAACACATTTTCACGTCGATTCATATTCGTCGATTAATATCGTATTAATTAAATTGATAATTAATCAATGATATATCATAAAACATCAATGTTGAAGTGAATCATTCATAATGTCTTATTAATTTAGGGAGTTCAAGTATATCTTTGGGAAATTTGGATTTGATTCAACTTGGCGTGTTTGCTTTTGGGTCTATATGCAATTTATTAACGGGACGAGATGAGGGAAGGCAATAATAGAAATTAATTTGCTATTTGCACGCTTCTGCTTTCGCCGTATAGAGAAATTTATGTAATGCTGAGGGGGGAAATGGCGAATTTGCGGCAGAAAATCTCTTATTGCCGGGCCCTGATAAAGAAAAAGAAGATAAATGTAGTTCCTAAATTTAGGGAAAAAGCATTTAACACGTGGTATATACAGAATCCGTGTTTTCTGAGTCCTTAACACCGAAAAATCTATTGACAGCAAAACGTCTGGTCGTCTGTCCGTCCGTCCGTGAGCAAGGCTAGCGGCTAAACCTTTCAGCCGATTTTCTCCAAAACTGATATTCTTTCATCAAACTGGCGGATGTCATGGCCCTGGAATTTGAAACCGATTGCTTAATTTTGGGCGGTACTCTACATAATGCTTCTGGGACATTTTCAAAATTTTCAACAAAAAAAAATTCCCAAATTCTTTCATTAAATTTTGTCATCGCGTCATCGTGTTAAGCGTAATAGACGCTTAACAGAAATGTGCAGGTATCATGTACGTTAAAAGACCTGATTTTTTGAAAATTGCAAACGTTCATTTTTTTCGGCGCCTTCCTACAAATAAAACATTAAAGATAAAGATTTTTTCTTGAAATCCGCTCCCTTTGACTTTTTTGCAGTGAGGTTATGAACAAATTTTTCAAAATTTTAGTAGTATTTTTCTCGAAATAGAAAAATAGAACAATTTTTAATTTTCAATAAACATTTTTTTATCAAAATCGGCACGAAATTTTTTAATAAATTTTGACCTCAGATAGCGTTTAATGTGTTTAAGAGAATGGTGTAAATTTCATGTTCGTTGAAAATTCTGGTTTTTGAAAATTGCAAAAGTTCAAACTTTTTTCAGCGCCTTTCTACAACTACAAATGTGATAATAGAGATTTTTCCTTCATATAAAATATTTTGTCCATAATTAGTTCTTTCATTGAGGTCAATTTTTTACTTTCTCTCAACCGCTTACGCGGTGGAATTTATGTAAATCGGCGCCAAAAAATTGCGAATTTTCGGCAGAAAAACTTTTATTACATGGTTCTGGCAACGAAAAGATTAAATAAACCCATACGCTAACTTTAGAAAAAAATCCTCTAACACATGCGGTAGCCAGAATACATATTTTGTTGGTTCTTCATGCCGAAAAATCGATTGACGGCAAAACGCTTGCCTGTCTGTCCATCTATCAGTGAACCACGCTAGCGGCTAAACCGTTCAGTCGATTTTCTCCGAAAGTGGTTTTCCCCAATCTGGATCTGGATGATGTCGCGGCCCCTTGAATTTTAGAACGATATTTTAATTTTGTAGGTCCTTGGGAAATGGATCTGCGGCAAATGCGCAGAATCACACGTCACCGTCTTCTGCACCAGCACCCTTATCAAGTAACTGATTACAAAACCACGAAGCATCCTGGCCCGGCTGTGCAGCTTTCCAATTCGCCAACGACTCCGATTACAAGCAATCGCTAGACTAAGAGATAGTCATACAAACCGCACCAACCAGCTTCCACGAGACTTCTCCCATGAATCCTTCTCCGGACTCTACGGCAGAACCTTCGCAGATACTTCTGCGAACAGAACTGACAACCAGGACTCTTCGACTACAACTGGCAACAGCACAAGCAACACCCTAAAAGACATCATCGACTTCATCAAGAACAACAATATTACCAGAATCATTCAGATAATAAAAGACATTATCAATATTTTTAAAGGAGCCGAGGACAACACTCACAAAACTACTGACTGCTGCAACCAAAATATGCGAACTGTTTTAAAAAGGCAGAAGAACAGACAACACTACTTAAGATTAGCATCCTGGAATGCACAGGGCAGACTACATGACATAAAATCTTCTATCAGACAGTTTTTTGACGACTACTCCATCGGGGCACTTCTCACCCAGGAAACCTGGTTGAAACCTAACCAACCTTTCTCCATCCCCAAATTCCTCATATGCAGAACAGGTCGGTCAATAACCACGGACGTAGGCACAGCCAGATTAATCCGGAATACGATCCCACATACCATCCTCCCGACTCCCATTACCTCTATCAAAACCACCTCCATTCAAATAGGAACAAAATTAGGACCAATCAAAATAATTTCAATGTATAACAAACCTCACAGCAGACTGAAAGCTGCAGACTTGGACCAACTAACTAACAGACGCACACGCACTATTATACCGGCGACATGAACGCTAAACTGACGAATTGGGGATGCAAGTACGACAGGCAATCTGGACGACACCTACACAGCTACCTCCTAACAAGGCCATCCCTAAACCTTCTCGAACCACAGGAACCCACTTATATGATAAATGACGAACCGAACGACATCCTAGACCTCGTAATTTACTCTACATCCATCATAGTAACAACTCCCAACCCCCGGCACGAAGATAATATCAGATCATCTACCAATAATCTTCACCGTACATATAACGCCTTACTCTCTAGCCCCGCTCACTCACCCATCTCACACCATAGACAGGCAAAAATTCAAACATCTCCAAAAATATAAAAACTCCTTCATCCCTCAGTACCTGTCAACAAGTAGATAAAGTCGTAGACCACTTCAACCATCAGATCAAATCTGCCATTCGCAAATGTACCTTATATGCCTCGCCACAACACTTCCAAAACCTTCCGAATTAACTTGTAGACATCATTAAATAAAAAAGACGAGCGCAAAGACATTACTACCAAACTAGACAAAAAGAGGACAAGGCCATTTACCAACAATTTAAACGCGCACTTCACGACAAACTGACCCAACACTACGGAAATACTTGGTACAAGACTATACAGGACGCAAACGTAAAACACCCTGACCGACTATGGAAAATAATTAAAACTGTAAATACAACCCATCTCTTCCATAATGCTACCAGATAACACCCTCACATACGATCCTAAGGTCATTACTCAAGCCTTTGCTCAATTCCACTCCTCCAAATTCCCAGCAACCAACACCTCTCCCTTTATCCGCTATCCTTAACTTCCTCAAACCCCCACCACTTCCAACTGCTCAGCAAGAGCTATCGACTTTCACTGACAACGAAATACGAGATGAAATTCGACGTCTTGACCCGACAAAAGCCTCAGGCCTCGATGAAGTTCAGATGTCGGCATTAAAACATATGACTCATAATGTGACTCACCATTTGACTGCCATCTTCAACGCATGCATACAATTATCTCACTACCCCTCCATCTGGAAATATGCCACCGTCATCATGATCCAAAAACCTAACAAAGGCCATAAACAAGCTAGCCGCTACAGACCAATCAATCTTCTACCTACTCCCATCAAATTATTTGAATGACTTTTACTCAGACGAATGACACAATTTCTGACTAACGATTACGAAAAACACAGTTTGGTTTCAGAGATAATAGGTCAGCAGTATTAGAAACTCAACGGCTTGCCCTAGACGTCTCAACACCCCTACAATATCCACGTGGCGTCCCTGCTCTATTTACACATTTCAACATTGCCTTTGTCTCGGTCAACCCCGAGATTATCCTTCTCAAAATAAAACCAAATATTCCAGAATTGCTTCAGTCCTCTTTGAGAAACTTCTCCCGACGTTCCTGCCGCGTAAGACACCTTTAATGCTATCCCTCTTCCTATCCCATCCAAACCGGCGTCCCTCAGGGCCCTGTGTTTCTCCTACCTTATTCAACATCTTCATCAATGACATACCAATACCTCACAAAGAAAATGACTATCTTTACGCAGACGACCAAGCATATACTGTGACTAACAACACGACTAAAATGACGTTATGGAAATTACGACAAGCCGCTAACCTACTCACAACCTGGGCAGAGAAAACCAAATTACAATCAATGCATCCAAAGTCAAGCGAACATATTTCAGTGAAAAAGAGCAAATCCAGCAATATCCCCCATTCAAATCAACGACGTGGACATCCCATGAAAACGAGAAGTGACGTACCTTGGACTGACATTCAACCGTAAACTACTATGGGCCCGAAACATCAAGGACAAGACACAAAAAGCACATCGAACAATCAACGCTTTAATGCCCATCATGAAAAACAAGAACGTGAAACACAAGACCAAACTTTACACATACCATACGTATATTAAGCCAATAGTCGTATATAGCACTGAAACATGGGCCTCGATTTTCCAATCAAACTATAACTTGCTGACCAGACTGGAAAACAGAATAATCAGACTGATTTACAGACCCGCAACGGCGACAGTTATCTCGACATTAAAACTCAGCACGACATTAAACCTCTTGGGGCAGAAACTTACGAAACTGTACGGAAACGACTGCTAGACGCAATGAACAATCATCCCTTCCCTGCTTTTGTCGAACCTCATCGCCATGTCATCAACCGAACCATCCCGCACAACAAGAAGCGCCACCCGCTTGACATATTAACTCTACCTCCACCTTCTCCCTCAATATAACTACGTAGACCCTAAGACCAGGCCCCCGGACAACCAGCACTTACATACATGACTTTATAATGCTTCTTAAAAGACTGACCACTCTGCTAAACGACTTAGGTACTCTAAAACCCAGAAATTTCTCCTTTTCCCACAATCACCACACAACGTATACAGTATTACCAATACCTTAATAAAACAACCACTCGCGACGCAGTACCTTTAAACAAAATAACCCATCTAAATCCCCTTTAACGAAATAACCCATCGGACATGTTCCCATCCCTAAAATACACCCGCATTAAAATAACCTATGATCCACTCCAACACCCTAATAAAGTTACATATCTCACCGCACAATGCCCTCCTTTTAATAAAATAACCTGTCTATATCCTACACCTGACAACTTAACCCGTATTCTCATGTCCAAAGCATCACCCATCCATTTACGCTTCTCATACGCCATTCTCCCCTATCACCAGTTGATTTGGGGGATGGAGAGATAGTAAAAATTGTTTTCTCCACCATGTTTAAATTACACATTTGACACACCTAGGCTGAAGGCCACAATTTGCCTGAGAATGCCCGAATCTCTTACAACCTTTACATTTGATTACATGAGACTCTATTCTATTCTGAATTCTTACAATACTGTATAAAAAACGGTCAAGTTTGAAAATGTCTTTACTTTCATAAGTATTTTCTAAATCTATTGCACATACTGATATAGGGATTTCTGCTTTTTTTAATTTTTTTTACGTCAAAAAAACAGTTAAAAACTGCGTATGACGTGCTATGGGGAAAAGTGAATTGTGTGCACATTTTCAAAATTCTGTGATCCCTACACTAAGTCATATACTACTTAAATTTTGAATTTTTGAAAGGGAGAAAAAAAACAAAAACTCCCATGTAATAAAATCTATTTTCAAGGATAAACAAGCAATAAATTTTGAATTTTGAAAGGGAGAAAAAAACAACAACAAAAACTCCCATGTAATAAAATCTATTTTCAAAGATAAATAAGCAATAAATTTTGGCTCTTATTACTTCCTGCCGCGACAACATGGAAACGATAATTTGAATAATTGTATTTCCCACTGAATTCTAGAAGACGTGCACAGAAAATGAAGTCACATTTATGTCCTTTATTATAAATTTATTGGGAATTTTAGTCTTGTCAGTTCCTGGAATACATCACTTTCCGTGTAATTGAATGTCCTTCACTTCTTCATTTCCGTTGGAATGTCCTTCACTTCAATGGCTAACGTTTTTATAAAGGCATCTTTAAATGAATTAAACTCAATTTTCTCAGTTTCACAAAATTTTCACTTATGGAAGTTAATGTAATTTTAACCGAGTCTTTCTCCTATTTTGTTGTGAAGACGTCTTATGCGTTATTTTTAATATAATGTATGAAAATTAGGAAGTTACCTCCGTTATGCACTATAATTGCAGGTTTTTGATAATTGGATCGTTCACAAGATCTTCAGTTTCTCATGTTAATTTATATCTACAAGAAATGGGGATATTGCACCTGGGCGTTTCGTCTTCTGGCGAGAGTAACCTCCTTCGTTTGTGGTAATTACCAAGTTTCTACGTTCCTTGGAGGTGGGGTTGTTGTGGTCGTGATTGCTGTTGCGATTGTGGAGGCACATGTTATGGAGAAGTTGAGAGAGTTGCAGTTCAACCATTTGCTGATGTAGGAGGTGTTGTAGTTGCGGTTGAAAATATTCATGCTGTTAGATTGTTGCTTCATGGGACGATGGACACGATGGGCGATTTGCACTAGTTTGCCGTTGGGTAACTTTTCACCATCATTTTCGTTACTAGTGGCGTCCATTGTGTTTCCAGTTAGTAGTTGCTCTGTATGAAGCCAACGATCTATGGCCATTAATCAGTGCAATTTGAGTATTTGTCTTTCTTATAACAAAAATATAACTTTTTTTCATGCTCCTACTTATAGGAACAGGAATTATCCACTTTTTCGGCGTCTGGGATCCACAATATGAATGCTTCAGCTGCAAAATCACCGTTTCTCGCTGCCGGATTACCTAACTTTCTCTATACAAAGTTATGTGATACGGAAGAAAGGTTAAAAAAAAAGGACAAAATTATGGTTGAAATACTGCACTGTTCACACGAAAGGGACTAACGCCGATCGATATCGACTGGTCGCTGAGGGCTGACCGCTGCCAGAGAGCGATTGGAGCTGCCTCAGACGCAAAGGGTTCGCGTCGGCTGGAATTGGACTTAGAAAAAAAATGGCGCCAATTCTTGGAAAAATTTGGAAATGTCCTTGATGGTTCATATAAAGTATCCCTCAAAATTAACTCATAGGCGTCAAATTGAAGGGACAGCCATATCAGGCAGATCGATTGTGGAATATCAGTTTTGGTAAAATCCTGTTTATAGTTTAGCCGCTAGCGTTGTTCACAGACAGACGGACAGATGTTTTGCCGTAAACCAATTTTTCGGTGTATAGGACAAATACAACACATGGGTTCTGAGTATATAACGTGTTAGAGAACGTCATTTGCTACATATAGGAATAGAAGTTACTCATTTTTTTGGTGTCAGGGATCTACAATACAAATGTTTCTGAAGCGAGAAACATTGCGAGAAGCGAAACACAAATGTTTCTGCGGCGAGAAAAATCTCTTGTTCTGATCGCAGCATTGCGAAATTTTCTCTATAGAATGGAAGAAATTTTAAAATACGAAGTCAAAATTATGGTTTAAAAATATTAATAATTTCGACTTATACCGAGCCTTCAATCTATTTTACAAGGGTTTGGCAAAAGGGGCGTGGCAGCGGGCGCATCAGCACGCATAACGGGCACGGGAGGGGGGGTGCAAAACGCCCAAAGGCGGAACGGAGCAAAGAGCCCGCGGAGGCGCCCGAGACTAAAACATCAGCAGCGGCTCCGTCGGGGCGACCGCAGCCAGCGACGCCTCGCCGCGGGCTAATGAAGAGGCAGCGCGGGGGCGCAGCGGCGGCTGGGGCGGCTTTGGGGCGGGCGGCGGGGGCAGTGGGCGGCTGGGGCAGCGGGGGCGGCGGGCGGCGGGTGGCGGGCGGCGGGTGGCGGGCGGCGGGCGGCGGGCGGCGGGCGGCGGGCGGCGGGCGGCGGGCGGCGGGCGGCGGGCGGCGGGCGGCGGGCGGCAGACGGCGGGCGGCGGGGCGGCGGGGCGGCGGGGGCGGGTGGGCGGCGGGCGGCGGGCGACGAACGCTCACGTCCCAACAGGCAAGGGCTTCCAAGGGTCTTGAAGGCCAAATCAGAGATACAAGTTGCGAAACTGGCGGAGGTGGAGGACAAAACACAAAGGGTCGAGCACCGCATACACACGTTGACGATAAGCCGAGAAGAATGAACGAAGCGAGTAGAGGTGAATAATAGCCGAAATGACTTCAAAGTGAAAAAGCATTTATTGTAAAGATTAAGTTGTTTACGTGGTCTAAATGTAAATGACTTTATAGACAATATAAGCTTTGAACAGGTTCTAAATTTTAATTACCAAGGATGTACGACAGAAGGAAAAAAATGCATTAATAAAAAATTAGCACGATTTCAATCCATCTGTGTGTTTGTACACACTACTCTTAAAAACAAGACCCGAAAAGACACTAAAATAAAATTTTATAAAATATTAGCTCCCCCGATATTGTTTTTTGACAGTGAGTGCTGGGTTCTAACGCAGAACAGAATAACCGAAATTCAGCGCTCAGAAATGAGGTCCCTTCGAAGAACAAATGGCTGCATGGTAAAAGTCCAGATAAGCAATGAAGAAATCAGACAAGAGTTGTATGCGAATACCATAAATAATATAATGGAAATAAACGGGACAAAGTGGCTGCAGCACTTGGAAACAATGGAAGAAACAAGGCTGCAAAGACTAGCATATTCATACAAACCGAGAGGAGAAATAGATAAGGGAAGACCCAAGAAGAGATGGAAAGATACAGTGGAGATGTAAGAGGCGAAGCCTAACCCGTGAAGTCTAGAAGAAGAAGATAAAGTTCTTTACTGAACAGACCAGTCGTTGAATCAGCGGCGTCGTCCTGACACAACCCGTCGGCTCTGTGCGCTGTGCAGGCTTGCAGCGCGTACCCACGCGGTGCGAATGCGGGAGGGGCGAGGGGGCGTGGCTCAGCGATGACCGCCCGGCGTCAAGAAACAAGGCTGCTAAGGTTAGCATATGCTTACAAACTGAGAAGGAAAAGAGATATGGAAAACCCAAGAAAAGATGGAAACGCCTAACCCGTGAAGTCTAGAAGAAGAAGATAAAGTTATTTACTGAACTAAGAGACTAGTCGATGAATCAGCGGCGGCGTCGTCCTGACACAACCCGTCGGCTCTGTGCGCTGTGAAGGCTTGCAGCGCGTACCCACGCGGTGCGAATGCGGGAGGGGTGAGGGGGCGTGGCTCAGCGATGACCGCCCGGCGTCAAGAAACAAGGCTGCTAAGGTTAGCATATGCTTACAAACTGAGAAGGAAAAGAGATATGGAAAACCCAAGAAAAGATGGAAACGCCTAACCCGTGAAGTGTAGAAGAAGATAAAGTTATTTACTGAACAGAGTAGTCGACGAATCAGCGGCGTCGTCCTGACACAACCCGTCGGCTCTGTGCGCTGTGAAGGCTTGCAGCGCGTACCCACGCGGTGCGAATGCGGGAGGGGCGAGGGGGCGTGGCTCAGCGATGACCGCCCGGCGTCAAGAAACAAGGCTGCTAAGGTTAGCATATGCTTACAAACTGGGAAGGAAAAGAGATATGGAAAACCCAAGAAAAGATGGAAACGCCTAACCCGTGAAGTCTAGAAGAAGAAGATAAAGTTATTTACTGAACTAAGAGACTAGTCGATGAATCAGCGGCGGCGTCCTGACACAACCCGTCGGCTCTGTGCGCTGTGCAGGCTTGCAGCGCGTACCCACGCGGTGCGAATGCGGGAGGGGCGAGGGGGCGTGGCTCAGCGATGACCGCCCGGCGTCAAGAAACAAGGCTGCTAAGATTAGCATATGCTTACAAACTGCGAAGGAAAAGAGATATGGAAAACCCAAGAAAAGATGGAAACGCCTAACCCGTGAAGTCTAGAAGAAGATAAAGTTATTTACTGAACAGAGTAGTCGACGAATCAGCGGCGTCGTCCTGACACAACCCGTCGGCTCTGTGCGCTGTGCAGGCTTGCAGCGCGTACCCACGCGGTGCGAATGCGGGAGGGGTGAGGGGGCGTGGCTCAGCGATGACCGCCCGGCGTCAAGAAACAAGGCTGCTAAGGTTAGCATATGCTTACAAACTGAGAAGGAAAAGAGATATGGAAAACCCAAGAAAAGATGGAAACGCCTAACCCGTGAAGTGTAGAAGAAGATAAAGTTATTTACTGAACAGAGTAGTCGACGAATCAGCGGCGTCGTCCTGACACAACCCGTCGGCTCTGTGCGCTGTGCAGGCTTGCAGCGCGTACCCACGCGGTGCGAATGCGGGAGGGGTGAGGGGGCGTGGCTCAGCGATGACCGCCCGGCGTCAAGAAACAAGGCTGCTAAGGTTAGCATATGCTTACAAACTGAGAAGGAAAAGAGATATGGAAAACCCAAGAAAAGATGGAAACGCCTAACCCGTGAAGTCTAGAAGAAGATAAAGTTATTTACTGAACAGAGTAGTCGACGAATCAGCGGCGTCGTCCTGACACAACCCGTCGGCTCTGTGCGCTGTGCAGGCTTGCAGCGCGTACCCACGCGGTGCGAATGCGGGAGGGGCGAGGGGGCGTGGCTCAGCGATGAACGCCCGGCGTCAAGAAACAAGGCTGCTAAGGTTAGCATATGCTTACAAACTGGGAAGGAAAAGAGATATGGAAAACCCAAGAAAAGATGGAAACGCCTAACCCGTGAAGTCTAGAAGAAGAAGATAAAGTTATTTACTGAACAGAGTAGTCGATGAATCAGCGGCGGCGTCCTGACACAACCCGTCGGCTCTGTGTGCTGTGCAGGCTTGCAGCGCGTACCCACGCGGTGCGAATGCGGGAGGGGTGAGGGGGCGTGGCTCAGCGATGACCGCCCGGCGTCAAGAAACAAGGCTGCTAAGGTTAGCATATGCTTACAAACTGCGAAGGAAAAGAGATATGGAAAACCCAAGAAAAGATGGAAACGCCTAACCCGTGAAGTCTAGAAGAAGATAAAGTTATTTACTGAACAGAGTAGTCGACGAATCAGCGGCGTCGTCCTGACACAACCCGTCGGCTCTGTGCGCTGTGCAGGCTTGCAGCGCGTACCCACGCGGTGCGAATGCGGGAGGGGTGAGGGGGCGTGGCTCAGCGATGACCGCCCGGCGTCAAGAAACAAGGCTGCTAAGGTTAGCATATGCTTACAAACTGAGAAGGAAAAGAGATATGGAAAACCCAAGAAAAGATGGAAACGCCTAACCCGTGAAGTGTAGAAGAAGATAAAGTTATTTACTGAACAGAGTAGTCGACGAATCAGCGGCGTCGTCCTGACACAACCCGTCGGCTCTGTGCGCTGTGAAGGCTTGCAGCGCGTACCCACGCGGTGCGAATGCGGGAGGGGTGAGGGGGCGTGGCTCAGCGATGACCGCCCGGCGTCAAGAAACAAGGCTGCTAAGGTTAGCATATGCTTACAAACTGAGAAGGAAAAGAGATATGGAAAACCCAAGAAAAGATGGAAACGCCTAACCCGTGAAGTGTAGAAGAAGATAAAGTTATTTACTGAACAGAGTAGTCGACGAATCAGCGGCGTCGTCCTGACACAACCCGTCGGCTCTGTGCGCTGTGCAGGCTTGCAGCGCGTACCCACGCGGTGCGAATGCGGGAGGGGCGAGGGGGCGTGGCTCAGCGATGACCGCCCGGCGTCAAGAAACAAGGCTGCTAAGGTTAGCATATGCTTACAAACTGAGAAGGAAAAGAGATATGGAAAACCCAAGAAAAGATGGAAACGCCTAACCCGTGAAGTCTAGAAGAAGATACAGTTATTTACTGAACAGAGTAGTCGACGAATCAGCGGTGTCGTCCTGACACAACCCGTCGGCTCTGTGCGCTGTGCAGGCTTGCAGCGCGTACCCACGCGGTGCGAATGCGGGAGGGGTGAGGGGGCGTGGCTCAGCGATGACCGCCCGGCGTCAAGAAACAAGGCTGCTAAGGTTAGCATATGCTTACAAACTGAGAAGGAAAAGAGATATGGAAAACCCAAGAAAAGATGGAAACGCCTAACCCGTGAAGTCTAGAAGAAGATAAAGTTATTTACTGAACAGAGTAGTCGACGAATCAGCGGCGTCGTCCTGACACAACCCGTCGGCTCTGTGCGCTGTGCAGGCTTGCAGCGCGTACCCACGCGGTGCGAATGCGGGAGGGGCGAGGGGGCGTGGCTCAGCGATGACCGCCCGGCGTCAAGAAACAAGGCTGCTAAGGTTAGCATATGCTTACAAACTGAGAAGGAAAAGAGATATGGAAAACCCAAGAAAAGATGGAAACGCCTAACCCGTGAAGTCTAGAAGAAGAAGATAAAGTTATTTACTGAACTAGAGACTAGTCGATGAATCAGCGGCGGCGTCCTGACACAACCCGTCGGCTCTGTGTGCTGTGCAGGCTTGCAGCGCGTACCCACGCGGTGCGAATGCGGGAGGGGCGAGGGGGCGTGGCTCAGCGATGACCGCCCGGCGTCAAGAAACAAGGCTGCTAAGATTAGCATATGCTTACAAACTGCGAAGGAAAAGAGATATGGAAAACCCAAGAAAAGATGGAAACGCCTAACCCGTGAAGTCTAGAAGAAGATAAGTTATTTACTGAACAGAGTAGTCGACGAATCAGCGGCGTCGTCCTGACACAACCCGTCGGCTCTGTGCGCTGTGCAGGCTTGCAGCGCGTACCCACGCGGTGCGAATGCGGGAGGGGCGAGGGGGCGTGGCTCAGCGATGACCGCCCGGCGTCAAGAAACAAGGCTGCTAAGGTTAGCATATGCTTACAAACTGAGAAGGAAAAGAGATATGGAAAACCCAAGAAAAGATGGAAACGCCTAACCCGTGAAGTGTAGAAGAAGATAAAGTTATTTACTGAACAGAGTCGAGTCGGCGTCGTCCTGACACAACCCGTCGGCTCTGTGCGCTGTGCAGGCTTGCAGCGCGTACCCACGCGGTGCGAATGCGCGGAGGAAGGCGAGGGGGCGTGGCTCAGCGATGACGCCCGCGCGTCAAGAAACAAGGCTGCTAAGGTTAGCATATGCTTACAAACTGAGAAGGAAAAGAGATATGGAAAACCCAAGAAAAGATGGAAACGCCTAACCCGTGAAGTCTAGAAGAAGAAGATAAAGTTATTTACTGAACAGAGTAGTCGATGAATCAGCGGCGGCGTCCTGACACAACCCGTCGGCTGTGTGCTGTGCAGCTTGCAGCGCGTGCACCCACGGCGAATTGAGGGGGCAGCGATGACCGTACAAGGCCTAAGGTTAGCATATGCGGTGCGAATGCGGGTGCGGTGCGAATGCGGGAGGGGTGAGGGGGCGTGGCTCAGCGATGACCGCCCGGCGTCAAGAAACAAGGCTGCTAAGGTTAGCATATGCTTACAAACTGAGAAGGAAAAGAGATATGGAAAACCCAAGAAAAGATGGAAACGCCTAACCCGTGAAGTGTAGAAGAAGATAAAGTTATTTACTGAACAGAGTAGTCGACGAATCAGCGGCGTCGTCCTGACACAACCCGTCGGCTCTGTGCGCTGTGCAGGCTTGCAGCGCGTACCCACGCGGTGCGAATGCGGGAGGGGCGAGGGGGCGTGGCTCAGCGATGACCGCCCGGCGTCAAGAAACAAGGCTGCTAAGGTTAGCATATGCTTACAAACTGAGAAGGAAAAGAGATATGGAAAACCCAAGAAAAGATGGAAACGCCTAACCCGTGAAGTGTAGAGAAGATAAAGTTTACTGAACAGAGTAGTCGACGAATCAGCGGCGTCGTCCTGACACAACCCGTCGGCTCTGTGCGCTGTGCAGGCTTGCAGCGCGTACCCACGCGGTGCGAATGCGGGAGGGGCGAGGGGGCGTGGCTCAGCGATGACCGCCCGGCGTCAAGAAACAAGGCTGCTAAGGTTAGCATATGCTTACAAACTGCGAAGGAAAAGAGATATGGAAAACCCAAGAAAAGATGGAAACGCCTAACCCGTGAAGTCTAGAAGAAGAAGATAAAGTTATTTACTGAACAGAGTAGTCGACGAATCAGCGGCGTCGTCCTGACACAACCCGTCGGCTCTGTGCGCTGTGCAGGCTTGCAGCGCGTACCCACGCGGTGCGAATGCGGGAGGGGCGAGGGGGCGTGGCTCAGCGATGACCGCCCGGCGTCAAGAAACAAGGCTGCTAAGGTTAGCATATGCTTACAAACTGAGAAGGAAAAGAGATATGGAAAACCCAAGAAAAGATGGAAACGCCTAACCCGTGAAGTCTAGAAGAAGATAAAGTTATTTACTGAACAGAGTAGTCGACGAATCAGCGGCGTCGTCCTGACACAACCCGTCGGCTCTGTGCGCTGTGCAGGCTTGCAGCGCGTACCCACGCGGTGCGAATGCGGGAGGGGCGAGGGGGCGTGGCTCAGCGATGACCGCCCGGCGTCAAGAAACAAGGCTGCTAAGGTTAGCATATGCTTACAAACTGAAAGGAAAAGAGATATGGAAAACCCAAGAAAAGATGGAAACGCCTAACCCGTGAAGTCTAGAAGAAGAAGATAAAGTTATTTACTGAACTAAGAGACTAGTCGATGAATCAGCGGCGGCGTCCTGACACAACCCGTCGGCTCTGTGCGCTGTGCAGGCTTGCAGCGCGTACCCACGCGGTGCGAATGCGGGAGGGGCGAGGGGGCGTGGCTCAGCGATGACCGCCCGGCGTCAAGAAACAAGGCTGCTAAGATTAGCATATGCTTACAAACTGCGAAGGAAAAGAGATATGGAAAACCCAACAAAAGATGTAAACGCCTAACCCGTGAAGTCTAGAAGAAGATACAGTTATTTACTGAACAGAGTAGTCGACGAATCAGCGGTGTCGTCCTGACACAACCCGTCGGCTCTGTGCGCTGTGCAGGCTTGCAGCGCGTACCCACGCGGTGCGAATGCGGGAGGGGCGAGGGGGCGTGGCTCAGCGATGACCGCCCGGCGTCAAGAAACAAGGCTGCTAAGGTTAGCATATGCTTACAAACTGCGAAGGAAAAGAGATATGGAAAGACCCAAGAAAAGATGGAAACGCCTAACCCGTGAAGTGTAGAAGAAGATAAATTTATTTACTGAACAGTCTAGTCGATGAATCAGCGGCGGCGTCCTGACACAACCCGTCGGCGCGGTGCGCTGTGCCGGCTCGCACCGCGCGGGTGGCTGAGTGGGCGTGTCTCGGCGATGACCGCCCTGCGTCGCCCTGCGTCGCGCCGACGCCGCGGGGGCGGGCCGGCTCGGCAAGCCACGCACGTCCGCGCGCCGATCCGTCACACGGCCCCAATTACCGCCGCGGCGCCGCCGAGAAATAGAAAAGAGCCGTCGCCGCCTGTCGAAACGGCGCCATCCGTCAGGCGTTGGCGGCGCTGCGGGGGCGTGGGGCGCCGCTCCGCCCCGCCCCCACGTCGCCCCGGCGGCGGCGGCCCGGGCGGCCCGGCCTCGCGACGTGCGGGGCATGCAGAGCGCCCTCGCGACCCGGACGCCCCCGCCCCGCCCCCGCCCCCGCCCGTCCGTCTGCGGAGGCGCGTTCCGCAGCGGCTGCCCCGCCTTCTATACAGCCGCGCGGGACGCCGTTTTCTACTCTCTGTATGCGGAGGATAAAGACGCTGACGGCCTGCGGCGGCGAGTGGTGGAGGGATGGAGGGGGGCGAGTCGGAGCGCGAGTGAGCGGCGGAGGCGGGAAGGTGGTGGAAGTTGTGAGGGCAGAACGAAGACTGAGATGTGCCAACAGCCGAAGTAGGGAACGTAGAAGGAAATAAGAAAGAAAAAATATATAAAAAATGAAAATGGAAAGTAAAGCTCAATGGATGGAAAGCACGTAAAATTCCAGATATTCCTGAAAGCATTTATTTATTTATTTTATTTATTTTACAAGAAAATACAGTTAAAACTGTATGACGTGCTATGGAGAGAAGTGAATTCTGAGCAGGTTTCTGGGTGTAAAAATTCTGTGATCCCTACATTAAGTCATATACTACTTGAAGTTTGAATTAATTAAAAAAAGCCATGAGAAATTTGACAAATTCGGTTATTTGAAAGTAACGTATTAAATTGTACGAGTTGAGTAATGTAAGTATAACTTATTGAAAAAACTGCTTAATAAATAAAAAACTGAAGAAAGTTTCATTAGATGAAAGCAAACAAGAAGATATTTATGAATTGTAATACGATAGGAAGATGTAATGAATACGATTAAAAACCTTCATATACAGTGGATTTGATCAAACAAGGTGTTAGACCGAAGCCGAAGTTGGCAGGGCGGTGGCCAGGCTGCAGGGCGTCAGAGACTTGAGGGCGAAGCGAGCGTCGTGAAAGGAGACGTGGGCACCTGCCTTAGGGAAGACCTCCCAAGGCGAGGCGCCGGGAGATACACCTGCACAGTGATCTGAACTAGGGATATTCGTAACTAATGCGCACAAATCAACTGAGTATTGAAATAGTAATAAACTTCATTAGGCAATTACATAGCAAAAAAACGGTTGCTGTTGATGTTAGTAAACCGAGGAGGTAGGTGACGTTTGTGTCCAAGATAGTCTTATTTAAGTCGTTCAGTACTCTTCGTAACACTTACTCGTAATCTTCATTTAAGAAAAATATCATTTCTTGGAATAAGTATACTCAATTGCCTTTTACGTTAAGTCATTTGATTCGATTGTTCTTAAAGAAGGTGGACTGTGAAATCCTTAACGGACGCCGGCCGTTAATAATGACAATTCTTTCTCTATGTTAAGCCTATGTTATGACAGAACAGTATTACAAAAATAATTTGTGATGTCTTTCAATAGAACAAATTTTCAGAAGTAGTTAGAAATGTAAGTAGATAGAAAAAATAAATACTTGTTTTCAATTTTTAATGTTCGTTGTTGTACGAGCGCATTTCATATTATTAAAGGCAAGGTTTTGTATAACGTGGATTAACAGTCATGCAGAATTTGAAGAGTGTACTACTTTCCTCTATATCAAATTTTTTCCTCTATTTCAGCTTACTTCTTTTACAACTATTATGTTTGTGTTCTTATATTATCTCATGTGTTTAGCTTAATTGAACATAAATTGTTTTGTTTTATACTTTACTATTTCAATTTATTTAATTATTTTAATTACCCAGTTTACTATTTCAACTTCATAACAACGTAATATCTTTTTAAAATGTAGTCAAATATTTTCCTGAATTTAGTTGACGTAACAACGCGCTAAGCTCTTAAGTTTAAGGCTTAAAAAAGCGCTAGACTTTGCAATTAATTCATGGAAGCAAATTATTTTTTTACAAGACAAATAATAAGATAATGTTAATATTGTCATTGAAGTAAATGATTTCTACATAATATACTTCGACATTTTATTCATTGTTCAACGCACTTGCTACTCGTATATTACGACACTTCTAAAAAAAATGATTAATATTTTCATATCATTACGAAATATAGGATTGATATTAATACTTGTTTTAAACAGGGCATTTGAAAAAGAAAAGTTCCTTTACGAAGAGGTATTACTCATAATTGAGAAATTTTCAAAACTCTCATTGTGTAACTGTATCTTCAGAGTGATTTAATGAGTATTTAGTGTTTGCTGTAATGTCAACAAGTTTGTCATTAGTTTTGAGTCTGTTGCATATTACAAAGCAGAGAGGTAACGGTGTTCCTCCCCCTCTCTCTCTCACCTAAGATCCGGCGCCGACCTGCACGTCGGCTTGCGTATTTTCCTCTCAGATATCTCCGTCAGCGGGAACAGCTGAAGCCAGGACGTGCATCCGACTTGCCTCCCGTAACGTGTGGTAGTGTACTACGTGTAAATTTAAGCGTATTTATGTACTCGTAAATGGTGAGGAAGGACAAGAAAGGGATAGAGAAGATCGTGCACTGTCCGTGGAACGTGTGTTACGGTACTGCTCTGGCATTCACGTGGGATTCATTGGAGAAATCACGTAGAATCTCCGGAAAAGAAGGCCGCTAGAATTCTCTTCCAGGTAGAGGTTGAATTCAATCCAGCTACATACGGCAACCATGAGGACTCGAACCCCAAGACCTTTCGGTCGAAGATGCTGCAGCGGCAACGGATGCTCAGCTGTCTGTATCACCTTACAGCTACTGCTTGATTGACTGATTTTCACATGTTTCCGGGCGCGTCAACTGCTCTGGTCATTAGTCCCGTTAGTATAATGAATGCTTTTTTTTCTCGGGAGATAGCGGTGATCTTACCCCGCTGGATGGCGAGATCCGGCGCCGACCTCCCATCGGCTAGTAGGGTTTCCCCCTAACCAGGACTCTCCCACTAGCGGGGCACCGACCCAGCCGGGACAAGCTCTAAGCTCCCGACTGGTCACCCAGAATACGTGATAGTGTAGTGCATGTTAGTGTGTGTGTAAGGGGAGAAGATAGGACAAGGAATGGGAAGGACACATCACGCGCTGTCCGTGACCCGTTTGGTAGGGTATTCTCCGCCGGCATTCGCCTAATTTTGATCGGAGAAACCACGGACAACTACCGATCAGAGCAGCCGGCCGCCAGAATTCTCCTCCACACAGCGACTGAATTCGACCTAGCTGAAAAGCTAGTGTCGAAAATCCTGCCCCCCTCAGGACTTGAACCTAGGACCTTCCGGTCAGAGACGCTGCAGTGACATCAGTTGATGCACTGAGCTACCGTTCCCGGTTACTAGTCTAGCATTCACGTGGGAATTATTGGAGAAATCACATAGAATCACTGGAATGGAAGGCCGCTAGAATTCTCTTCCAGCTAGAAGTTGAATTCGATTCAGCTACATACGGCAACCGTGAGGCCTCGAACCAGAACACCTCTCGGTCAGAGACGCTGCAGCATCAACTGTCTGTATCACCAGAAACTGGATTTACGGCTTCTGCGCACGAGGGTTCCCAGAGAACTTCGCAGGAGGAGACCTCTATCGAGCGTTCTGCCACCCACCGCGAGAGGAACACTGACACCGCAGGCATCATCATCATCAGCGTCGGCGGCCACTGGATACACGCGAGCGTGGAAGAGTGGCGCGCGTGCGGCCCGAGGGGCGCGTACCTTCGCCACGGGAGCCGCGCAGCTGCTGCGTTGCTGAGGGCGCCTCGAGCCCCGGGCGGCGCCGCACCGCGCGCGGTCAGCGCACACGCGAAAACACCACGCAACTGGGCAGTCGACGTCCACGGGGCCAGAGGCGCGTAGCAGCTCTCTTAAAATGTGTTGTCCCACACTCTCTACGTGTTTGTGCTCTTCTTGGGAAAATAACTGGCCAAATGTGACCTCTTCTGCTGGAGTACATGCACTAATTTGGAGAGAGAGAGAAAGAGAGAGAGACAGACAGACAGATACACAGACAGGCAGACAGACAGAGCGAGAGAGAGGGAGAGAGAGAGTGACAGAGACAGATAGATTACCGAAAATTCTAAACCTTTTCAAATTTGGATTTAAACCCAAGTTTGGATTTAAACAAACGCGTTTTTTAGTTCTAATGCACGCTTTTCTTACCTGGATATTTCAGAGTTACAATTTAATTAATACAAGAAAAATACGAAACTACTAGATGAACCGTTGCGATTACATTGCACAAAAGGAAGAAGTATAGAAAAGTTGCAACAGAATAGTACACCATATGCAGAAAATCGAACTTGATATTTATGTTATTTGTCTGTGGCCAACAATTTCCATAGTCAATTGAAGAACATACTGCATAGCCTTCTCTATTTTCGTGCTCATCTCTGTTCTTTTTTCAACTGATTTAACCTTCTCAAAAAAGCTACAAAATCACTGTTGTAATAAAAACATGAAATGAAAGAATATATATGCAGTGTGTTCTTGAGTTGTCTACGAACGTTCTTGGCCTGATAAAAAAAACATATATTGTTCGGTCTCATGTACAAACGCAAAATTTTGTAAACCGTACTGCAACATTTTATTTTATACGTGTCTTACACGGGCAACCCTGCCTGATTTGTACTTTCGTACAGCTAACAGTATGTTCACTCGCCACGCAGTGGGTGCCCCTCCGCGGTATCTGATTACTACAGTTCGGATTTTTATGTAATTACATTTTTTTGTCTTTCTGCTTACCGTTCTAAAAATTGTAATCTCTGCGAATCGCCGCCGTTCTAACGCAATATCAAAATTTTCCATTACATATATTTACATATTTCGTACTATATTTCATATTTTACATATTTTGCTATTTTCGCAAAATATTTTTTTCTATCAATTTTCTTCAATTTTTTGATTTATTGTTTATGAAAAGAAGTATTTTTAAAAACATTGCACTTCTTCCTACTATATTACTGTGTGCTGTCTACACGATGTATCCTACAAGAAGACGCGGACGATGTTCTCACAGTCTGGCGCGCATTCTTCAGTTAGTAGCTTCTTCAGTTAGTCATGAAGGTTTTGCTACTGACGAGAAAGTTGTATGATGCAGAGTGTGCATAACTTTATGCTCTCCAAAGGATTTTTAAAGCGATTGTAGTATTTTTAAAATTTGTTTAGGAATTTTTTTATAAATGTAATTTTTTCTTATGTAAATATTCGTTATATAATAATTGTATTTTAAGATTATATCCAATTTTACATATTTATTACATATTCTTACCGTTTTCGTTACATATTTATGTACATATTTTGACTTTTATGCTACATATTTTTTCGGTCTCTACTGATTACTGTCCCACGTGTGCGCTTCGCGAGCGATGTTTCGCCATGCCAATTCTCAGTAAACCTTGCGTGGCTTAACACGCAACACTTCCAACTCTACCTAGCAGTCGAAACCTTTGAAATCGTCCTAGAAAAAATTGAATACCCATTCGTGATACGCTAATTTTCATTCCCACCCAGCGCCTTCAGAAACTATTTGCTTCAACGCACCGACCAATTATAAATTCCTTCGATAAGCTCTGACAAATTACGATGAAGAAACGAATTTTCGTCCATTTTGCTTGTGATTTGCGAGGAGAAAGGTTGTACTGGAAGATTGTCGACTGCGAAGGAAAGCGGCGGATACCGTCTTCTAGAAAGCTCATAAGAGGTAATGAAGTTACAATTTACACAATGGAAATATTTAATATAAATGATGTAGAAGATTTTTACTCATATTTATCAAGAAAGATCATGAAATTCCGTGAGAAGTGTACCACGTAATTTCAAATGATGAATTACAGTGCACCATAGCATGCAATTGTAACTGTGGGTGAATTCTCGACTAACAAGAAACTTTTTCCCCACAGCTTTTTTTCTTTCGCCTACTTTTCTTTTCTATGTGACTGTGATGCAAGAGGACTAATTTTCGTCCTGTGAAACGAAATATACGACGCGACCACACTACTACGCAAGACGACGGAGATCGAGATAGAATCCTTTCCTGCGGCAACGACACCTCACCAATAGACTTGGCTGTCTGACCTTGGTTGCGGGGAACGTCTATATTTCAGATGACTACGTGCAGATTAAAACAACGAGTGGTATCGTGAGTTGTAACGTTCTGCTGTGAACTGCATTGCCATTTTCCCTTATTAGAATATCTGGCGTAATTTAGCTAGAAGCTACATTTGCAAGCAAACTGAATAGAACTCTAGTTACTTTAGGCGTACATGATTGAAGTCACTGCTATAGAAAGTGTAATTCATTCAGTGACTGTCGTAACTGAACACATGGTTTAACATTTTAGTTATTGTAAATTTCACGTTACAGAATTCTTTGGAGGCCAAAAGGCAAGTGTTAACTTGCTGATACATTTTTCTTTCATGAAAGAATGCATTCTAGTTACTTATTCACTGGCGTAATCCTTGTGAAATGTTTTTGAAAATTAAATTCGTTACAACTGAAACTTTTTTATTTAACTGAATTATAGAATTCATGCAATTGTAAATAAGATGAAGTTCATTTTAATTGATACAAGAGATGTTACGTACTGTAAAGGAATGATTTAAGGATTATTTCCTGATTATTTTCTTTCTTTTGTATGTTGTGCATTTTTGTACATAAGGATACATGTGTAAGTTCATGCTTTTCAGATAGTGTCTTTTCTTTGTTACTATGCTTAGAGTATAATCATTTATAAGTGTTTATGTCTCAAGTGCTAGTGCGTGTGTTATGTCTAATTCAACGATTACTGTCATTTGTTTGAATATTTTGTAATTCTAAGAAAGAATATACTCTCCTGGTTAAATGTTCAAAAGTACATGATCTTTCTTTTCATTGGTATCGAAAAACGAGTTCATACCCTACATTACAGTGCGAACAGAGTTTCAGCTGTAATAAAAGTAGTGACATCCATTGTTAATACGGATGCCACTCATCGAGCAAATATAATCTTCTACTCGAGTCATTCGTCCAAAAACCTCGCTACAAAGGGAGGGGGGGGGAGAAAAGGTGACATTAAGGTTTAAACCATGGAGGAATACAGAATAGGTAGAATACATAGGGAGATAATTTTTATTGGCTCAATGTGTTGTTACATAGTCACAAGACAAGAAATGGTGCCATAAAACCATTAAATACATTATAAGCTAAGTATTGGTACCTTTTAATACATAATGCTTTAATTTCTATTTTTATAATTATACAATATTCCTCTTACATTATAAATTACACATTATTTCTATAATTGTATATATTACATTATACATATTCTTTCTATAATTATATATATTTCCTTAATTTCTTTTACCCTTCAAATTATATTTGTGGTTGCGGTCGAGGTGCGCGGACGTGTTCAAATGCTCCCAAGTGGCCACGGGCGTTTCTCTGGTGGACTGACCAGCGCGCACAGGGCTGTGACAGAGTTGTTTTAGAAATGTTATCTTAAATATTTTTGGGATAAATGCACCAACGTTCATTGGAAATATTTTGTAAGGCAAATGGCCTTCAAAATAAACAGTGACATTCACCAACCACTATGATAGTCTTTGATGTAATCCGTGTCCTCCTCTTCCCTTTTCTTATTGATGATTCTCTTCTTATTTCTTGCTTGTTTGCTAAGATCTTCCACTGCTCTATCATCTTTTTGCACTCAAATTCTAACTTTTAACTCAGAATTCCAAGATCATTTTTATAAACAGATGCGCGTTGACGTACGCCAAGACAGGGCATGGCAAATTAAAATACTTGAGAAAAAGTCGTTTAAATTTTAGATACGCCCAAACGGTGACAATAGCTATATTCAACAGCACTTTCAAGATACAAATTTTTTTTTCAAATTTTCGTCAAAATTTCACTACATAGTCCTCTCAATTAATTTACACCGTAAATAAGGTGAATAAACACAAGAAATCTCTGATAACACATCGAAGGATCGTATTCTTTCATTTGAAGAGAAAGAAATACAATCAGTTCAGTAAAAGCTCGAAACGAAGTCATGGCAGATTATATTATTTTTTTAAATATACAGATTCCAGAGAAATTGTATGAATGAAAAGAAAAGTGGTTGTATGTTTAAGTACGTAAGCGAATAACGGCAAAAGCAAGTATTTTATTAAACGAAAAACTAATAAACATTTCATACTATTATTTACAATGGAATTAGTTTATTAAAATGCAATTAAAGCACACTAATGGATTATAGATTAACATTAATTTTTAAAAATGATAATAAAAATTAATTCGTCATTTACAAATAGCATTTTATAAAAGTAATAATTAACCACAAAAGATAGAGAGGTTGACAAACACGAACACCTTCTCCACATATTGTTCGCTGCAATATTGATGTTTATTTTATGAAAATCCCCCGTAAATCACTCTCTTGCCACGCGCAAATCGCCTTTCACATAACGAATAGGGATTTGAATGAATTGTTGATTCTGGACGTCAATGTCCAGAGAGAAAAAGAGCTCTGTGTGTCAGGGCAATATTGAAGGAATCGGTCGCGCCATCAAAAGCAGCTATGAAGGGAGCAACCCCAGGACGTGTCCGCACTTCGTCATCGCCGTCTCGCAGCCCCGCTATTACTGTGGAGAGGACATCGCCCGCGCCAGCCGCCCTCTCCGCTTTCTGGCTCTGGCCCTCCAGCCTTTCCATCCACTTTTCCTGCTCTCCGTACCCTCCTCCTTCCTCCGTTCCCCGTTAGCTTTCGTCATTCCTAGTACATCCATCACCCTGATATCCTCCATTTCATGCCTCCGTCTCCTCCATGACACTTCCGCTAACCACTCCATCGCCTCCAACGCACCTGACAATTCCATCGCCACTGGCCGTTTCATGATCTACTGACACCTCCCGTGCCCCTTGACACTTCTATCTTCATCAACCTACCACTCCTTCTGATGCCTCCAATTCCCCCTAAGGCTTCCATCGCCATCCCTTCACTTCCATTGTCCCACCCCTTTCCCAGCAACTCAGACTCTCCTACGTCCCTGACTCTCGCACTGATCAATCACCTCTCGATGACTCCAGTCCTTGCTCCCTTCACAGTTCCCCTCCCCCTCGCCACTTATCAATCTCCTTTCGATGACTCTTCTCTCCTTCGCCGTTTGTAACATTCCGATTCACATCGCCACTCTCCTAGTGTGACCTCTCCCCCCCCCCGAGTACTAACCATCCGCCAATGGCAATTCACCACCTTCCTCCTCATCCACTGCTTCATCATTTCTCCCTTCCAGCCCTTCCGCCCTCATCGCTGCTCGACCCCGCCCCCTTCACAGTGCCCCTGCACTCCGCCTCGCGCCAGCGCCAGCGCCCACCCGGCCTGCCGCCTCGCCCTTCGAAGGACTTCTCCGGGAGGCAACGCCAGAACGCGCCGTCGCGCGCCGCGCCGCATGTATTATTGATGGCGGCGTGGCCGGAACGTGGCACGTGCCTGCGCACGTGCGTCGGGTCACGAGGCCCACGTCTCACCTGGCGCGTCCCCGGCGGCCCGCGCCACGGCGCTCGATCGTGCAGAGATGCTGCTCCGTTGCTTGTTCTTTGACATCCGCGCCTCGCCTCCACGCCTCTTCCTTCCTCACGATCAGCAAGCCCTGTCAACACCTTCGTGCAGCCACAGTTGGAGAGAAAGTAAATGCCTTTTTCTCAATATTGAGTGCCCGCTGGAACTTGTACAGCAAACGAGTGCTTTAATGTTTATTCATTTATTTTACGTCAGGAAACAGTTAAAACTGCGTATAACGGGCTATTGGGAGAAGCGAATTGTGTGCACATTTTCAAAATTCTGTGATCCCTACACTAAGTCATATACTACTTGAAGAAAGCTCCCATGTAATAATAATACATGTAATAATAATAAATAAGCAATACATTTTGGGCTCTTATCCTTGTTGTCCTTCGGAATAATAATTCCTGCCGCGACAACGTGGAAACGATAATTTGAATAAGTGTATTTCCCATTGAATTCTAGAAGACGTGCACAGATAATGAAGTTAAATTTATGTTCTTGTTGTCTAACGACTGAGACTATTACAGCTTAAATTATTCCGGAATAAAGAAAATGCAACATATACTTTCACTCGTCAAAAATATTTCGAATCAATAAATTTCATATTTATGAAGTAAAATGCGCTGCATCTCATTGTTGTAACGCCGTATTGATAATAGAAGGCCATAATGACGGTCGCCTTTCGTTCGCGTTAATATAAACTAATAATGTTATTTATGGCTAAAATGCGCATCACGCATCGTTGGTACATTTATGTAGAACGCGAATACTCTGAATTCAATGGCAGTCAGCTGTTAAATATTTGAATTAAAAATATATGTATTTTTATGCTTCGCTTGTTTAAATATTTTTCAAATAGTTGTTGAAGTGTAAGACAGAAATTATCATATTTTAATATTATATAGCCATTAAAATATTATGAGAAAGCACGTGCTGTTGTAGCACCACTAGTTCTTTAAATGTTTTGTAGGGATAGGGCTAAATGAATTGCGTAAGATATCATAAAGGCCATTTTCTCTATTCTTTTGCTTTTTTAAAAATTACAAAAATATAATTTTTTGACTTGTCTCTCATGTCGTTAATATTTACATTAGCATTAATATTTAATTGTGCAATGGTTTGCTTTATTCAAATAAGCATTTTCAAAGAATTTTTTTTTCATGCACATGTTGCGATATAAACCCGTGATCACTCAAGTTGACAATAATTTGATTAAATTACTATTGATACATAAGCGGCCAAAATTAATTCAAAGTTGGATTAATTTTTTTTCACATGTGGAATTCGATAATTTATAGCAATTCTTTTGTGCTAATTAACAGCAAAGGTTACATTTCAAACGTACCGCGTTGGACTTATATTTTTTGTAAAAACTCTGGCGGGTTTCCAGAGAGAGAGGCAATACATTTTTCGTATGAAGCTCTTTGGAGCGGCTGAACTGCTTTGAAATTTTGAACTACTTTCTACGAATGGCGTCAGAGCTCAGCCCTGGACGAACACCAAGAGGCAACCAGAGAAATATTATTTCATTATCGTCGACATTCCGAGAGTCAAACATCTTTCCAACAGGCAATTCCATCACGCGATTGGATCGCATTGTTTGAAAAGCAGGTCGCCGAAACAGTTTCTCTGCGACTCGCCTCGCTCGAGTAAAAAATTGTTAATGCGCACGTATCTATGCTACTGGGAGAAAATTAAATTGTGAAGGGTTGGTATTGCGACACCGGCAGGATGATTGGCGCGCAAGCTTAGCTCGTACGCTCACATTACGAGAGAAAACGATTTTCTGTTCACCCAGATAAGGTGACACTGACAACGTCTTCAATACTCCATAATTCTTACACTGACGTAATCTAATAGTTCTTAAATAATTGGCTTTGAGAGTTTTCCCTTGTGTTAAGGGAGTAAAAAGGCGTCAGGTGTCTGGTTTTCAACACAAACATCTTCAGATACTCTTCCAAAAAACTCAATCTATTTTGCAGCCTAAACAATTACAATCATTTAATTTGGATAGTGTCGAGGAGAAGTAATGAAAATGAAAAGTCTCAATTCATGATCTATTGAAGCTGCAATGGTACAAGCTATTACAAAGTTAACCGCTTAATTTAGACTTTGTGGTTCGCAAACAAGACGTTGGGAGTGACGAAAATAGACGCAATTCTCGTCTCTCAGGTGTGAAGAAACTGTTACTGTGGTGGGAAAAAAAGTGGAATGACAGCTTCGTTTCGTAGGAGCATCAAAGGAGCATAGTTGCTTTGATAACGCAATTAAACGCACGTCTGTATCATGTGTACAATGAGCAAATGCAATCTTCAAAAGTATTACAATCGTCATAATTTTATTTTCACACTAAATAGGTCATTTTCGGGACGTATTTATATTATCACTCATCTAGAGTGCAAGGCTGCATCACGCAGCATGTTACATCATATGATACAACAGCACATACTTTCTGTCATTATCGTTCTGCCATCTTTTGCATTGTTCGAAAATTAATGTTCTTCACAATTTTGATTTCGAGTATTCATAAAAAATTAGACTTGCGCCTAGCTTTTAAGTGTCCTTTGCTCTATCAAAAGAAAAAAAACTATTAAAGAAATGTGGGCCAATTTTGAGATTTTTATAAATCTCTATTATTACAAAAAAAATTTAAAAAATGTTATTTAAAAAACTAGTAATCTATGTCAAAAAATTGAACATGATGTTATTTAAAGATCTAAAAATTTGTATCAACCTCTAGGATGACACATGGACAGCGTACTACCTTCCCGTAGTGTGTCTCAGGTTCGAACTCCGGTAGAGGCCAAAATTGAGTTGTAGCTTTTCTTTAAAATTTGTTTCCATTTCTATAGCTGTGTGACGAAGAAAAGCTTAGGTAGGTAGAGTTTGCTAGTTGCAAGGAAGAAAATACTTCATGTTTGGCACATATCGTTCTCACCGCCCCCCCCCTCCATTGTGAGAATGAGACTAGGCCCTGGCATGGGAGACACTGAGAGCTGGCCGGCAAAGACGGACTACCGACCCCAAATACCAAATACATACATATATGTTAATCAGTAATTTAAGTAGTAAACAGTTAAGTAAGTAAGTCATAAGTCATAGTCAACTGTTAAGTAATAAGTTCATAAATAAGTCAATAAAATGAAACAGTCAAATTTATGAGCACATTAGGGGATATGGGGGAGTGGGTGTTGGAAATGTAAGGGCAGAGGCGTTGGTGAGAACGATCTTCTGTGGCTCTGTTTGATTTCAAGTGTTGAGGAGGCCAATCACTGGAAGAAGAATTCGTAACATCCGCGCCAGGAAATAATTAAATAGCTTAAAAATATCTGATAGATTAGCATGTACTACTCGGCTTCTGACGGCAGGTTTTTCCCCCTTCAGGGGTTTATCTTAGGTAATACCTAATTATCTCTTTTCCTCGGCTTTGATGAAATGGAGAAACCATTTGCGGTGAATACCAGAATTTGAAAGGTTAGAACGCGGTAGAATGTAGGTATTGTAATGGCTTAAAGGCCTTCGACTTAGCCACATAGTATCAAGTTATCTAATTTGTCTGTGCGATAATTGAATATTAAATAAAAATTAAGACATACATATATATTTTAGAAAAAAGTCATTACGAAAAAATGCACGTCAATATTGAACTCAAATATTCGAAAATATAGAGTTAACTGAAAATGAAATCTCCACCAATTTTTAAGCATACTTTGCTCTATTCCTAAAAAAGAAAAACAATTGCAGAAATTTTCTAGAATATAAATAGTTTAAAACCGCCAATATTTACGTAAAATGTTACTGGCTCAGTTTAGTTAGTACCAGCCAGCATTCCCACTGAATCTGAGCAACTCTGACCAAAAGGTTTTAGGGTTCGAGTCCAAATGGTGGTGAATTTTCGACAGTAGTTAAATAGCCAAGAAGAATTCTGCTGCTGTCTGGAGGAGGATTCCAGCGACCAGCTGCTCTGATCGATTTCCGTGGTTTTCGAATAATTACCTGGTGAAACTCAATCAGTTGTATATACAACAAACGCGCAATAGACCGCGCGCGAACTATCCATCCTAATCATTGACCTATCCTCACCTCTTACTACTAAAACAGTTACAATTACATGCACTACACTACTACACATGTCGGGAGACCAGACGGAAGCATAGAGTTTGTCCCGGCTGGGGCGGTGCCCCCTAGGGGAGATACATGGGGAGGTGACCAGTCGGGAGCTTAGAGCTTGTCTCGGCTGGGAAGGTGCCCTGCTGGGGAAGATACATGGAGGTGATTGGAGGCGAACTACGTGAGGAATAGATGTCCAAGTAATTCTTAAAATGGTCGTATGAAGAATAGACAGGGACTATTTTAAACGTAATTTACTTGCCAGCGTTTGGATGTGATGTATACTTTCTAAATAGATTCGGGAAATTAGTATATTATCTAAATAGATAGGGAAATTAGATCCACTAGGAAAAGCCGGAAAATTTTTGAACCACGACGGTAGGTCGAAAGGGGTACGTGTGTATGTCCCCGAGTGGGGAAAAGTTGTAGTGCCACGTGACGTTTAATTTTTAGGTAAGATTAGCTGCAGGGAAGATATTCCAAACGTGACATTCTATCCTATTCATACGTTTCCCGACAATGTACAAGCACGCAGAGTCAAGTTACGACTATCAGGATATTGATGTGACAATGAACACAATCACTCAAACCTCAAATAAGTCACTTTGTTCGGCGAGCGATCATCTGAGCGATCGAAGTGAAGAAGAAAACTTACACAACGGAGACCGAATAGCATTCTTCATGATGGAGGCTAGGGGGACAACGCAAGTTGCGGTCTGGGAAAGGTGGAAGACCTCGTAAACTATGTTAGATGCATGACCAGTGAGAAATACGCGATGAAGATGAAGATTTTGTAAAATCAATGGCAGAATCTCCAGTTACTTCTGATATCTCCGGCCTCGATTAAATGGAGAGGATGTCGGCAATGGCCGAGGAATTTATTTCCGTTCTGAAAAATCAAACTTGGATCCTAGCAAAACAGCCCAGTGACAGAGCAACAATTCGAAGTCATTTTGTTCTTGAAAAAAATGCGATGAATATGAAAAAAAGGCAAAAATCGTAGCTCGATATTTCGATCAAAGACCAGATATTGATTATAATGAGACGTTCGCATCAGTTGCATGACAGCTCCATTTGTTTATCTATAGCCATAGCCCCACAATATATTTATTAGGCAATTTGACTTTGCCATGGCATGTCTCAACGGCACAATAGATGAACTTGTATACATGGAAAAGCCAAAGTATACGCGAGAAACACTGGAGTTTGTAGTCGCACATTGGTAGGCATCGCCTGATATACTTGAAGAGGCTACAATAACTCTGAAACGGTTATATCAAAACTATGTTTGCAGAATAAAGAAAGCATTATATGGTTTGAAGCAAGCGGGTCGTCGCTGGCTCAGACGTGTCAACAAAGAGCTAATTAAATGTGTAATGCAACCTTCTACCGCTGATTCGTGTGTCTATGAAAAGGGAATTGGACACGACTTGTAGCAGTATTGCTTATGTGGACGATTTATTTTTAGTCGATCGACTGATATTGAAAATTTTGACAAATTCCTTCGGAATTCTTTCAAAATTAAGAATTTTAGCGAGGCTAAATATTTCTTAAGAACAGGATTTTGTAGAAGCACTCGATATATAACGTTGCCAGCAAAAATTTATCAATGATATTCTGTGCCGGTTCGGGATATAGGAGTGCAAGCCCGTCGCCACTCCAACTAAATCTGGTACCAAACTAGGAAAGTCGACTAGGTGATCAGAAAATGACGAGGAAAAGCCTCCCTAAAAGAAGCTTGTAAGTGCATTAATGTACTTGGCAGTGGCAACACGCCCTGTTATATCACAGTGTCAGTGTTTTAAGCCAATAGAATAAAAAGTTACGGAAAACGTATTGGTAAGCGGCAAAAATGGTACTCAGATATTTGAAGGGTACTATCGATCGTACTACGAGTTACCTTCGAACCAGTTAAGGAGGCTAAAAATCTCATTGGATTTATCGATGCCAATTGGGCATCATGCTTTCAGGATCTTAGATCGTTTACAGGATTTTTTCCTACAATTCTGTAGTGCAGTACTCAATGATTATAAATTCAAGATATTAAATGTATCAACCACGAGTAGTGGACTATATGAATTTAATAGACCGAAAATGTAGCTATATAAGTGTTTTGGGACTTCATCCTATCATCAGTGACTTCAAGTAAGAAAGATTAAACAATGAAGCATACAAAGTAGTAGGTCCTAAGATGGCGCCATTTTATGTGTCGTACGAAGACTTCGGGGCGGGGAAGTGGGGCGCGAAGAGGGGGAACCTTCCCATCCCTCATTTTTTGCGCATGCGCAGACCATATTTTTCTAAGACGTTGAGCGGTAGTCTACATGTCGACAGACCTAATGCCAACCAAGTTGTTAACGAAATTCTAACGAAACCGTAGCTATGGAGTTCATTACAACGTGTTGGCATCAAATAACTTCGAAATACATAATCGAAGCTCAGGAATTGTTTGCGACGCATCGCCTTCAAGAGGCCCGAGATCTGCAGCCGTCCGGCCTTCATGGGGGGCTGTTGATATATTCGACGGATATGCTCAGAGCTTACACAGCGACCGCAAGTACCCCGATTGCTGCATAGCTGGGTTGGGATGGAGACCGACAAATATTTATTGTTTTCTGTGTGTGGGTAAGAAGCCTTACTTTATAATCCTTTCAAGTTAGTTATTAATGCGTTTATATTACTGGTGATACTCAGTATCACCAGTAATGGTGGATTTACATATTCATATAAATCCAGTGTTAGTAGTTATTGTTATTAAGTGAGATTTATAATTATTAAATTACATTATAAATAGCTTGTATTTATATTCAATTAATAATTAATTTAGGGCACGATCCTAAACCTGAAATTTTATAAATCAAGCAGTGGTTTTAAGAAACTAATCAATTTCTCCTTGAAAATAAGTGAAATTTATTTCTTCTTGTCAATTGAATCGTTTGTTTCAGAAACCTGTCAAGCGCCAAATTTCTCATTTCGAGAAACTGAAGAAACTTGTCCCATTTTTTCTGATTTCAAAGTATTTTTTTAATATTAAAGCAGTTGATAAATGAATATTTTTTAGTTAAATATGCAGTAAACGATGTGTCTATCTTCATGGATCAATATTCCTCCGCTAACGCGCTTTTTAGAGTTAGAAGTTTGACGGGTTTCTCAAATAAATGATTCAATTTAGTTGGACTAAGTTTATTTAAATAGATATAATGTCACAAAATAATACAGCGACCGTCTTATAATGTGTTCCATATGTTTTATTGCCTAACCATCCATATTCCGTTAAATACGATAATTATCCAAAAACTAAGCAACTCGCATGATATTTTAAAACTCCATCATGCTAATTGTACCATCGTTGTTTTAAATTAGCAATGCTTCAATTGCATAATAATTAAAATACTCTATAATTGCTATTTACACAGTACGTAGAACTTTAATGTATGTATAAAAAATCTACTAACGCATACCTGTCCGAATAAACAGTCCTAAAAATTGCGCTACATAATATTGTCTTTCAATCATTTATATATGTGTAAATAGCGTTTTTCCCAACGCCTACCATGGTTTCCCTTGTATATTTTATTGTGAGCGTTAAATAACAGAATACGTTAATGCGCTCCGTTAAAATACACACCAACAACGAAATTGGAAGCTAAAATGTGGTTTGAACAAACTGGTCGGTTCCGGCATCCGGGTATTATGTGTAAATATACGCGCCAGGGCGAGGATTCGAACGCTTCGTGGTGAACCGCGTGAATTATTGATGTCGAGGCCCACACGTGTCACTGCACCGACACGTTGGCACAGACAGTTCATGGACGCTGCGGCTACCTGCCCCCCCCCCCCCGCGCTCCCACATTCAGATTGGCCACGTGACGCAACGGCCTTCTGGCCAGGGGTGTAGGAACAGCTTATGCCTCCTTGCAGTCTGCGGCCGATTTAGATTTTAACGTCACTAGGCCGATCAAGTGCAAATAACCACCCAAGCCCGGCAGTTGTGATATTGTCCTTGTGTCATTCAATGCTTTTAACACTGATGGTTAGATAGTAGCATAGCGAGTTGTATTACACCCTAGGGTGTCTCTTGCATTCCAGGCTTCATTTCGCTCTGTCGGTGTAGTCTTCATTACTCAATCCTCTTTTCATCATTGCCTCTTCTACTCCTTCTCCCCATGTAAGTCTAGGTCTTCCTCTTCTTCGATGTGTAGCTGGTTGCCATTTCCACAGTATTTTGAGCCAGCGTTCTTCGTTCATTCTTTGCAGGTGCCCATACCATTTTAGTCTTTTAACTTCTGTGGTGTCAATTATATCAAAACTTACTTCCGCTTTACGTCTAATTCCTTCGTTCTTAATTTTATCCATGAAAGTCAGTCCACAACTTCGGCGCCAGAAGTCCATTTCCATTGCTGTCAATTTTTGTTTGCTCTTTTTTGTTACTTCCCATATATCAGACCCATAAAGGGCAATATCCTTTACAACAGTCTCATAGAATTTTCTCTTTACACTCTTACTTAATTTATATTTCCATATTAGTGGATGAAGTTATCTTATTGCCACTCTACCTCTTGATATTATGTATTTAAGATCTTGTGAGCTGCCTCCATTTGCATTTATTTCTGCACCCAGATATGTGAATTTTTCACAGGGTTTTACTTCCGAACCATCATCCAGGTTCAGATCTTTAGCACTTCCTCCTACAACCATATACTCAGTCCTGTTAAGTTTAATTTCTAAACCTCATTCCGAGTACTCTTCATATAATTTCCGCAGATGTATAGAGCATCGTCTTCATCTTCAGCAAACAAAACCTGATCGTCTGCGAAGTGTAGAGAGAATAACATTTTAATACCCATATTACTACAGTTCTTCCTCCAGCTTTTCAGGGCTTCATTCAAATATATTTCAAACGAAGTCGGGGCTACACAGCATCGACCAGAAGATACCTTGGTTTTAACTGGTAGACTTGTTCCTTAGCCCATCCCCAAAGGAAGAAGCTGGTTAGATCAGGGCTGCGTACAGACCCCCGGAGGCCAATCCATTTCCCGGGGAAATTGTCATCAAGCTATTGAATTGCATCATCATTGGGGAGCTGAATATCCAAATTCGTACGAGAATATCCTGTGGTCGGATGAAACGGTGTTCGACGTGGGAGGTTTTGTGAACCGCCACAATTGTCATTATTGGTCAGAGTTTGATCCAAATGTAACGATAGAAAAAATGCGATCATGGCCACAAGTAACAGTCCGGTGTGGAATGACGACTACCAGATTACTCGGTCCGTACATGCTATGAGTCACCATGAATGATGAATGATACTTGCCGATGCTTCGAACGGTACGTATGACTTGTGATTCAAGAATGGGAAAACGGACTCGCTGTTCATGCAAGATGGAACCCCATCCCACTTCGCAATGCCAACGAGAGCATAGCTTATGGTATATTACGCATATGCTTAATTTAAGATGTAGGTTGGTTTGTTAGTGATTCTGGGCCCGTCAACAGCTTAGGTAATTAGTCTCGTAAGTATAGTGTATGGTTTTTTCCTCGGGAGAAGGCGGTGTTCTTCCCCCGCTGGATGGCGAGATTCGGCGCCGACCTAATGTTGGCTAGCGGGGTTTCCCCCTAACCAGGACTCTCCCACCAGCGCGGCACCGACCCAGCCGGGACAAGCTCTAAGCTCTCAACTGGTCTCCCGGAATATGTGGTAGTGTAGTGCATGTTAGTGTAAGTATGTGTGTGAGGGGAGAGGATAGGACAAGGAATAATAAGAAAATTTCGCGCGCGGTCTGTGGCCCGCTTGTTAGAGTACTGCTCCGGCATTCGCCTGGTGTTGATCAGAGAAACCACGGAAAACTACCGATCAGAGTAGCCGGCTGCTAGAATTCTCTTCCAGATAGCGACTGAATTCGATCTAGCTGAAAAGCTAGCGTCGAAAATCCTGCCGCCGTCAGAACTCCAACCTAGGACCTCCCAGTCAGAAGCGCTGCAGGGACATCAGTTGATGCACTGAGCTACCGCTGCCGGTTTTAAAATGTATGAATTCATTTACTCATTGCATTTTTTCTCCAAAAATCTTATTAAGCAACTACATTGTAAAACCCATCATTATTTTATAATACACCGGAAATCTTTTCATATGTCTGAAAAAGAACGTTAGGCGAAATATAAAACTGAACCTATCAACGCCCAAGGACCTAACAATGAACGAACGAACGACGTAGATATGGACCCTTCGTGCCCGCCCACGCTTCCAGATCTGCCGCCGTCCGCGATCGGCGCTGTCAGTCGCGCAGGGGGACGCGCGAGCCTGCGCTTTATCGAGTTATGACGAGCGGCAGCCTCATGACGAGATAATGCGCCACGCCCAGCGGCCGACGCGCGCGCTTTGTTTTCGGGGCGCGCGGGCCCCTGGGCCAGCGAACGCCTTCGCCTGCGCGGTTGCAATTGCACGCTTCACCTGCACTCCGCAACGACCTTCTTAATGCGAGACTGCTGAGCTCCTCAAGAGACAGCGTTCCCGCGCGGTACCTCCTCTGCCACGTCGCGCGCGCTTCAAAAAGGACCGGGAGTGGTAGCTCAGTGCATCAACTGATGCCAATGCAGCGCCTCTGACTGGGAGGTCCTAGGTTGGAGTTCTGACGGCGGTCAGGATTTTCAACACTAACTTTTCAGAGTAATGCTGCGTCTGTTTATGCCAGGACGCTCGTTGTTTGTGACTTCTCACAGGGCTTATAGACAACGCAGGAAGACAGAAAATCTCATAGGTGTTACACATCTACCTCACTGCAGCGCCTCTGACCGGGAGGTCCTAGGTTCCCACTCCCCACGGCGGCAGGATTTTCTACACTAGCTTTTCAGCTAGTTCGAATTCAGTAGCTGTCTGGAGGAGAATTCTAGCAACCGGCTGCTCTGATCGGTAGTTTTCCGTGGTTTCTCCGATCAACACCAGGCGAATGCCGGAGCAGTACCCTACCAATCGCGCCATGGACCGCGCGCGATCTGTCCTTCCTCTTCCTTGTCCTATCCTCTCCCCTTACACACAGACTTACTAACATGCACTACATATTCCGGGAGGCCGGTCGCGGGTGGCGCGCCTACAATCATTAACAATCAATAAAACTCAAAGAACAGTGGTACGAATAGATTCCTCTGCTGACTCCTTTCGAGAAGATATAAGTTATTTAGTTCCGTCTGTTAAAAACGTGCAATTTAATATTAGACCCTAATCTCTTAAATTTTACCTCGTATATATAGTGTTATCAAATCTTCAATTCAAAAGCTATATTTAAGAATTTTCTAGCAAAAGCTATTTCTGAAGCTGGGGCTCTTGTCATAATTCTGAGTGTAATCATTTTACTTTGAATTTTATTTAAAATAAACAGAAGACGACGTTAAAAGTTCATAAGGTTGTGGAACTGGATGAATTTACGAATACGCAGTTTTTAACTGTTTTTTGACGTAAATAAATAAATAAATAAATAAATAAAACAAAAAATAAATAAATAGTGGGTTATTCAAGTAAGAGTAAGTAATGATCAGATTAGCTGAGTTAAGGATGAAGAAAGGAAATCAATTTTTGATGGTACGTATGAATAAAAATTATACTACGTACTCAAATCTTATACGTAATTAAATACGTATTCATACGTACCCAAATCTTCGAATCAATGTGTTAAATATAGAACTATATATTAAAGACATTGATACGAAGATTTGGGTATATTACAATAATTTTTATTCATTCGTACCCTCAAAAATTGAAGCAGGAATTTGGCAGAGCAATATTCGCCCCAACTAGCATCAAGCCGTCCGTCGGCGCCAGTGCAGGCCAGCAGCGGCGACACCTCTACAACGGGCGCCCCCGCTCTCGACAGGCAGACTAGGTCAGGACTGTGATCGAGGGCGCCGCAGTGGTTGCTACTGATTCTGCTACGCCGTCTACGCTGAGTACTCTGTTTATTATCGTAGGCTCTGAACCTGGACATCTCCTGTGAACGTCTTACGGTCTTGGTATTTCTCTTCTGCCGTGTTGGTCTAACTTGGCACTGTTCAATTGCACGATTTGTGTAGCGTAATTTTGTAATATAGAAAGGTCAAATAAACTGTTATTGTTGGTAGTCTAGTTTTCCTGATTTTGATACATTTCACAATGTAGCATCTCATTGTAGATTATTAATTCTGAAGACATATCAATAGAGGCATTTTACTTCGCGATAAGGGAATAAATAATGTGACTTGAACAAAACGACGTTAGGTTGCGTTTTCTACGGGTAAGTATAATCCCAGTAAAATGTAAAGGTAAACTATAACCCACAAGATAACTAATTCCGTTTAACCCTGGTAGGTGCGTACCAGGTAAATTTTCTGTAACAGAGATCTTGAAAACGTCGTCCGTCTACAAACCAGCAACCTAAGAGCCAACCGCAGAGCCACATCAGAAAATATTTCTCATTTTATAATCTTCTAATTTGCCAAACGTGCCACTTTATCACAGATAAAGTATAGTCGTGATGTGCCACTTGTTGCAGTGCTTCAGCAATCAACAGAGACACAACGTAGAGGGCGGCCGTTCCACCGCCTCCACAACGCCCCAGGCAGTTCCACTCCACTTTCCCACCTTTCCGCGAGTTACTTCTCACACCCGACAACAGACGCCCCCCACCGCGCCCACCCGAGGGGAAAGGAAATGTAAACAAGCGCCACGCGAAGAAAACTGTGTGCATATCTGCTTCTTACAGCGCCGGGGAAAGTGAAAAAATTACCAAGTTCTCTTCCCGGAACTCTTCATTCTGCGGATAATACAAAGCGGAGGCGGCCTGCGTGCTTTCGGCGTCGTACCATTGTTCCCCGCAGAGGAGGTCAAATCAGAACGACGCCGAAAGACGCAGGGAGCGACTCCGGGTCCAAATAATCCGGAGCATGTCGCCGCATTCCGCAACCTATTATTAGTGCTCGTAGGCGGTATTGGTTTTTCTCGTCGACCGAGAGAGGAGGAGAGCGCGGAGGAGGGAGGGGGAGGGAGAAGGCGGTCTCTGCCAGGAGAGGGCCTGCCCTCCCCGATCGCTGCGCCCTCCCGGGCCACGCCCCCTTCCGCCCCGCGCACGCTGACCGCGACGCCCCCCCCCGCCCCCGCGCCGACCGCTGCGGCCGCCGGCTCGCGCTCCATTACGGGCTATCGTAGGGCGCGGCTGCGGCCGCAGGAATGCAATAAGACGCCCCCGCGGACCCACGCTGGCTACAGGCGCTTCTCACTGGGCCCCGAGCTACCCCTTCAACCTCATCTTCTTCTTTCTCCCGCCCTTCTTCCCTTGCCTCGTATTTCCTAGAAAGTCTCTTCCCTGTTTCTACACATTTTACCATTCTCTTTCTTTGCACTTTCACTCTACCCCTTCACCCTCGTCTTCTTCTTTCTCCCGTCATTCTTCCCTTGCCTCGTATTTCCTAGAAAGTCTCTTCCCTGTTTCTACACATTTTACCATTCTCCTTCTTCGCACTTTCACTCTATTCATACACCACAATAATTTATTGCTCGTGATCATACCCTCTCTCTTTATAATTATTCAATAATTTTTCAGGTCTGCTTTCCAACGTTCCTCAGCTCATTCCTAAAACCCTCCCTCTCCCTCCTCAATTCCACACACTCCTGGGATTGACCGATATCCCGGCTCCCCTCTCCCTCGCGCCATGACTACGCCCACCCCCTGCGCAGATCGTGCGTCGTGCCGTCGCAGCCCCCCCGGTCGCCCCGCCCGCTGCGCGCCCCGGGGGGCGGAAATCCCGCCGCCAGCGGTCAACTCCATTAGGAGCGGCCACCCGCGTCCTAACAAGCGCTGCCCGCCAGGCTGGCACTGCCTGTGCCCCGCCCCGCCCCCGCCCCGCCTGCGCGCCCAGGGCGGCCGGCATTTTTGTGACGTCACCCGCGGCGGGAAACGGCGACGGGGGCGCAAGAAGTGACGTAGTATTCGCGACGAAATTTATGTGCCGGCGCGCGGGGCGGTTTTTGTTGGAAATATGAAAAAGTTACATTCTCTTTTTTGGAGGGGAGGGGCGGGAAGTGAACCCAGACAATGGTATAAGGGACAGAGATATAAATGGGGCAGTGGACGCGACGCGCCGCGACGGAGCGAGCAGTGGGTCTGAAGCGCAACAATCGCGCGCACGGCTTCGTTCCTGCGATTGATTGATTTTTTCGTGTTTCCGGGCGCGTCAACTGCTTTGGTCATTAATCCAGTTATTGTAGTGCATGCTTGTTCTCGGGAGATGGCGGTGATCGTCCCCCGCTGGATGGCGAGATCCGGCGCCGACATACCGTCGGCTACTGTGGTTTCCCCCTAACCAGGACTCTCCCACCAACGGGGCACCGCCCCAGCCGGGACAAGCTCTAAGCTCCCAACAGGTCTCCCCGAATATGTGGTAGTGTAGTGCTCGTTCCTGCGAATTTCACCATCGAAAAGAAAGAACCTACAACATATATTAATGCAAATAGATCCGATCTATGTTTTGGATACATTTGCGGTGGAAAGGTTGTGTCTATTTCGGTTTGAAGACTCGCGGGCGAGATATCCGCCACCGAACATGGGCTTTTGTATGCTTATTCTCGTATTCCTTCTCGCGTGCTTGTGTGTATACGTCCGTATGTGTTTGTGTGTGTATTTGTGTGCGCGTGTATGTCTGTTCGTTTGTGTATCTGTATGTGCTGTTAAACCTAAAAACTGAGAGTAGTGATGCCATTAAATTTTCCTTCATTCGTAACATGGATGGCACTATTCGAATGAGTCAGACCTGTACACCCATTACCCATGCGCAATCCATAAAAGGCCTAAATGAGAATTTAAAAATTAAAAATAGAACTGATAAAAACTTTTTCTTTTCGTAATTTTCTCTTCTGAAATTTTGAAATTTTGTTCCACAGTCAAAGAACGATTATAATATTGGCCGCAATAATTATATCAGCGATGATCAAGTCATCACAAAAGTTTTACTCCCTTTTTGCAGGTATTTAAGGTGTCTGATTTCGTGGATTTTTTTTCGGATTTTACGTTCTATGCTCATGTTTATGTCAATATTTTTCAATTACTTGTTGTTTTTGTCGGAAGTCAGTTTTACGACATCTTAACGCCCTGAAAGGAATTTGAATCCCGACAATTTGGCCAAAAAAAGTTGAGACGGTGAGCGGAATAACTTCGTTCTAGGTTGGCCTATCAACGTCTTTTGAAGACATATGAATGGGGCAGTCGAAAAAACGGTAGTTCCACTTAATCTTTGCTCTTAATAAATCTTCCATTGCTGGTTGCTTGACAAAAATTGCAGAGATCCAAATGTTCGTCCCAGGCAAAACAAACCTATCTTGTTTTAAGTAATGACGTGAAGTGAACGAGGACGATGAGAAAGGAAATAATATTGAATGGAGAATTTACTGTCTTACAGTATTATCTCCTAAGTATTGTGCGTTTGGAGCAAATATTTCAATGAAGTTTATTTTTCATTTTCTCTTTTAAGAATATTTCATTTCGTTTTATCAGTACCGGGAGCGGTAGCTCAGTATATCAACTGATGTCACTGCAGCGCCTCTGACTGGGAGGTCCTAGATTCGAGTCCTGATGGCGGCAGGATTTTCGACACTAGCTCTTCAGCTAGGTCGAATTCAGTCTCTGTCTGGTGGAGAATTCTAGCAGCCGGCTGCTCTTATCGGTAGTTTTCCATGGTTTCTCCGATCTACACCAGGTGAATGCCGGAGTACTATCCTAACAAACGGGCAATGGGCCGCGCGTGATCTTTCCTTCTTCTTCCTTCTCCAATTCTCTCCCTTTACACACATTTTCAGTAACATGCAAGTTAGTGTAGCAACAGGAAGCAAGTTCTAGTTCACTAATACACACTCCGGGAGACCGGTCGGGAGCTTAGAGCTTGTCCCGACTGGGGCGGTGCCCCGCTGGTGGGAGAGACCTGGTTAGGGGGAAACCCCTCTAGCCGACGGTAGGTCGGCGCCGGATCTCGCCATCCAGCGGGTGAAGATCACCGCCATCTCCCGAGAAAAAAACATGCACTACACTCACGGGATTAATGACGAAAGCAGTTGACGCGCCCGGAAACACGAAAAAATTAATCAATCGTTTGCTCCGTGCCCCTTGAAGGGTGCTTAGGCCCAGTGCGCAGCGCGGTGCTGTGCGGCGTGGCGTGGCGTGGCGCAGCGGGCGCGGAGAGGCGCTTCCACGGTCGCCGCCAGGAGCGCCACTGCCGCGCCCTGACTGCTGTTGCCTCGCGGTGACGCTCTCGCAGTCTTCCCTCGCCCCTGCTTCCCCCCCTCCCCACACGCCCCAGCGAGGAAACAGATGATGCGCTCGCTCCCTCGGAGGCCCCACGCGGAGGGTGCGTTTGCTAGGGCGAAATTGCATGCTCCATATTGTTCGATTTAATACTCTTCGAATATGTTTTATTCAATTTCAATGTTCTTTTCTATTCATGTATTCATAACCCCCACATGCTTTGTGTTGGAGATGTAACATCTTCCCAATTTAATTTTTGGATCAATGACGGTTAATAATCAATTTCTTATCGTCTGGCTTATGATTAAGAAAGAAACACATCTTATTTCTTGCCAAAACATTCCTTATAGTAGATTAAACCAAAGTTGTTAGGCCCAAGAGTTATGTTGTCAACTTATTGTTAAATGTAACGGTAAAAAATGAATTGAGGTATTATAAATGATATTCCTAGAATTCATACTTTTTCCATCTGAATAAAGGCAACAGTTGAAGTGGTGAAAAGAGATGTTTTCCTTTAGTAGCATTCAATGGTTTTTGTTATAGCGAGAGTTGCACATAGCGAGAATCTGAATATCGTCAGAATTAAAGTACGCATGCATGCTTGTAACTGTTTCCTTAATCGCCGTCATTCTGGGTAACAAAATATATTGCATTTTTGAAGTAAATCAAAGTCTTGGCATGTTTTTTTAATAAAGAGATCGTACGAAAAAAGAACACTGTCGTGAAAAACATCCAATACACACAGTAGGGATAATCTGTTATTATTAAGAGACTATTAAAAGTAAACCAGTAGATAACAATTAGTTGGGGAATAATGGAGGCATATTTGAACATTTATCTTCGTATCTTCGTAATAGAACTACTTTCAATTACATTCCAACAATTTATTCCAGAAATCAACAACACGTCTGCTTCGTTAAAACCGCCAATTGTGTTCCCTCTCCTCCAGGTTCCTGGCGCCCCGTGCCTGGCGCCGCCCTTCCCCGCCCCGCCCCCGCCCCCTCGCCCTTCGCGCCTCCTTGCAGGGCTGCGGCTGCGGCGCCCGGGCGAGGGGCGTGCCGGGGGAGGCAGTGAAATCGGAGCATCAGCACGCGGCCGGCACGCGAGCGCGCCCACCTCCCTCCCACGGCCCCTCCCCGCCCCTCCCTCCCCCAGCCACGCCACGCCCCCGCTCGCTCGTGTTCGGTTTTCAGATAAACAGATCCCGGCAGCGGCGGCCGCCGCCTGTTGGCGAGTAAACATCGTTCCGTGGGCTGCACTGGCGGCACGGGCCTCTGCCTGGGCCTCCGCCTCTGCGATATCGCTCGCGTCGCCTTCCCGCGCGCTGCGGTCGTTTGCTGGCAGCGCCAACGTCTCTCTCTCGGACGCACACCACCCCACAACTTCCCATCTCGCCCGGAAGCATCTCTGCACGAAACATCTCACCCTCGAACCTTGCCTGCTTTGCAATCTGGCCCCACATTTGCCCGTCCGCGCTACGCTCCTAAAGGCTTACTACCACAAACTGTGCCTTCACGCTCCTTATCCTGGACCAACTTCATTGGCATCTTGCTACCCAAATCCGTTCTCCTTAGTCACCGTTTGTGAAAACATTTCCATCTACCCACAACTTATTTATAGCCTTTCCGTTCCTTTCCTCTTTATCACAGGTTCTAACACCTACGTGTTTGTGCTTTGACATCCGTCCCTTACCTTACGATATATCTCATTCAGCTATCACCATCGTTAACATTACTTTAATTATTATTACTATCAGATGGTTCGTGCTAACCTACCATCCCCCTTCTTCGTGATCTCGTCTCAAAGTCTTGCAAAACCCCTTTTGCCATCGCAGCTCCTGCACAACCCTCACTTCCATCCCAGCCGCCTTGTCTGATGGTCGGGCTTCCTGATATGCCGGAACCGAAACTGTTTTGGCCGACAAATACAACGCACCCTCTCTGCTCACGAGATTTGAATAACAGCATGAGAGTTGTTTCAAACTTACTCTGCTTGTTTGTCGAGCTTGACACAAAGATAACGACTGGCTGTGCTCGGAAATTTGTCGTCAAGATACCCGCTTCGGCTATTAAAACACTATACGTGTTCAGCGTTGCTAATGTCGTTGTATAAAGCGGGAAGTTTTACATGGCTATCGCTCACTTCGTACAAACATGGCAGTGAAAAATAAAACTCGAGTTAGGAATGTGACAGGAAACATAGATACGTCATAACGAAAATGCCGAGTTCCTGCATTAGATACGTCTCTTTATGTAGAACAGTTAATATAATTTGTATGAAATGTGCAACTGTCACATTGTATACCCAGCTATTAAGATCACTGATGTTCTAGTCTCATTAACAGATTAAAAGGAGAGCTGTTCATTTCCATTCAAATGCATTTTTGGTTATTTTGGATACTCGAAGAGAAATATGCCAACAAACTACACGCAAATTGTACGATATCAATTTATTTCTTAAGTATTTTTCTATAAAGTAAAGCATTTTATAACGAATAAAGTACTTGTATGTTTCAAATTAAAGAAAATGAAGAATAAGTTTTAATTGTTTTATATTTTATATGCAAATTAACTTCAATATAATTTGTGTTTGTCTTTCGAATCTACGTGGCTACAACTTAGGACAATGTATGCAATTGCAAAATTTGAAAAACTGAAACTCTCTGTTATTCAAAATTGTCGAGACCCCACTCTGAAAAACATTCTAAATTTCCTTTGAAGATAAAATTTATTAAGGGGATACGGAATGCCCTATCCAGACAATGTTAAAGGTTTGAGTAAAATTCTCATAATCTATTGAAGTTAAGCTTATGAAATTTTTGCAGGTTACAGATATATCACTCACAATAGCACTGAAACAACTGTTTTGAAAACATCGCTTACTATTTTTGTATATAAAGTATTATCTCATAATGCAATTTTTATAGCACGTTTTCTTTTCTATAATGGATAATACTATGGCAATTAGAAAAAAATTCCACACATGTAGGTTACCTTTATTAACAACACCCGAATATTTCACTTGCCTAATACTAATAGAAGTTGAAAAATATACATTTAATATTAAAAATATCAACTTTCGGGAAATGAACTTAAAAGATGCATCTCTCAGAATATGCCAGCTCAATAACTTGTCTCATCAGAATAATAATTTTCCAATAACTTCTTCCTTTTGACAATTTTTTTATCTCGGTTACCTTCACAACATAATGTTTTCTATTTACTTTCTGCTTGCCTAAGTCTTTCCGATTTGTGTAACATTGTCTACAAATATTGGAGTCAGCACCTTAACTCAATGATCGTCTTTACTTATAAATCTAAAGAAATAAAACAAAGTCGGGTTAGTTATACCTCATATAACTCAAGAACGACGGGGCCAATTTTAATTATCTATGTTTTGTTGCATTCATCTCCACCCCGAATCGCAGAATAACTATTAAAATATTGGAAACTTCTACGGAAAACAATTAAGGTGCTGTAGAACAAAACTAAATATTCATGTTAAATCCATCCGCAACACAGTTTTGAATCTATATCTTTAAATAACTCCTAAACAAAGTGTTCTAGGGCATTAAAAACTAAAATTTTTCTTGAGACAGTTTCTCAAACCGTAATCTACAGTAAGAGGTTTTTTTGGACGTTCTATTACATTTTTGCTGGTCCGGCGCTTCTCGGTATTTCCCCACCTGCTCAGAGACGTTCAGAATCTGCAACTAAATGTGAATGAGAGAGACAGAGAGACCCAGAGACAGACAGAGAGAAACACACACACAGAGTCAGACAGACTAAAACAGAGAGTGAGTGAGAGAGAGAGAGAGAGACAGACAGACAGGCAGACAGAGGCGGTGAGAGAGGGAGAGACGAAGAGAGACGGTGAGAGAGACGGAGAGAGAGGAAGGGAGAGGAGAAGAGAAAGAGGAAGATGGGTAGAACAACGTCAGCCGGGTTCCGCTAGTAATAAAATAAAATACTTGTAAGAGTATTAACAAAATTCACACATCTATTTAAAGAAAAAATATGGAGATTTATGTAAACTAAAATACCAAAAAAATATTTTTTGATTGCAAAATTGTCCCGCATTCCAATAATAAAAGTAAATTATTTTCCAACTATTTTTTACACTAAAAGCTATTAACGTTTTGCTAAATTGCCACATCAGTTTTGTGTCTTCATTCCAAAATAAACAAAAGAACGCTTTCAAAAGAAATGCATCAGTACACATTCGGTTGTCTCTGACCAAATTTCAAAGACAATCTTACATTTTATATTTCTTTCATATTAAATTTTCATTACAAAACACTTCTTTTAACATTTATGAAAGAAAGCTGATGAAATGAAAGATTCAATTGTCCCTAAAACTTGGCCAGAGACAATCTCTCTTGTCTGTGTCTGGAAAATTATCAGGCAAATAGAAAATGAAAATAAAGATAAGTTTTGCCCGTACAATGTGGATTGCATATAAACTAAATAAAAAAGGAAGCAGCACTTTTACAGATAACTTCTGAAGATTGCTATATTGTTTCTTCCAATCTTCAGAAAAGTGAATAGATATGGCATGCAAACTCTTAATGAATAAATTTTCAGAAACAAAGCTGCTACTACTGTTTTTGAAACAAAGCTCTAGCGATAATAAAATAACAAAATAATTTTATTATATTATATATACATTAAGATAGCCAACTCTTTGACATTTACAAATACTCTTATAGTGTAATTTTAATGAAATGGATTAATATTTTGTATTTTAATCAATACTTCTGGAGTAATCTAAAAAAGTACAGAGTGGATTAAACCATTTACGCTGTTTCATGGGTTAACGATAACTCACGTGTTAACACTTTGATTATACTCCTAATAGTAATTGCATTTCTTGTTTATAAATCGCCACGTCGGGTTGAAGCTAAAAGAAGTTGCCTACTACGACAAAGTGCAAGTCCTTCTACAAAAGAGTTATCGGTTCTTTGCTGGCGAGTTGTGAGGAACATAACGAAACGAGGGGTAGAAAGGAGACAGGCAGGCAAGCGCTCATACGTAGAATTGGAGAAAGTTTAATAAAAAGTTTCGGCAGGTTAAAGACCGAAAACGTCAGGCGAAACGAAGGTCGCTCGACTTTAAGTCGACGACGCTGCGTACATTACCACGGAAGAGTCGGTCGCAGGTTTGTCCAAATCAGAAAAGTAGTTTTCTTTCTACCTCAACATCAGGTGTTTCTTGTCAAGAATATAGCCGCAGTTGCAACTGTTCCTGAGTTGGGCACAATTTTTAATGTTCTACATTCTCATTTCTATCTAATGATAAATAATTACAAACGCAAGAATGTGAAAAATTATATAATTATTGATATTCAAGTCATAAGTAAACCGATACAATTTTATACCAGATACAAAGTACCGGTTAAACTAACGATATTTAAAATGGACAAATCTCCTTCAATTTTTAAGAGCCAGGAGGACGTGATTGTATTATATTTATTTTTAAATAAAGCCCTATCAATTGAGTGAAACAAATCTGTAACATAACTGTAATACAAATCCTTCAATTGGAAAAACATGAAAATTGCTGCAATTACTAACAGCTCTCCTTAATTTCTGACCGCCGAGGGAGGTATAGATAGTTCGTTTAATGGATTGATGCAAATATTCAGAAACGAAATTTAATTAATTTGTGATAACTCATTTCAAAATACGTTTAATTGGAATTACCTACCCTGCGGATTAATAACGTTCTTAATAATGGGAGATGATGTGGAATAATTGAAAATATAAATACACGAGAAACTACTCATACTCCTACTGCCCTTCATCTCCGGCTTTCTCCTTTCCTCTCTCTCTCTCTCTCTCTCTCTCTCTCTCTCTCTCTCTCTCTCTCTCTCTCTCTCTCTCTCTCTCCCTCTCTCTCTCCCTCTCTCTCCTCTTCTCTCTCCCCTCTCTCCCCGTCTCCCTGTCTCCCCGTCTCTCTCTCCCCGTCTCCCTCTCTCCCCGTCTCCCTCTCTCCCCGTCTCCCTCTCTCCCCGTCTCCCTCTCTCCCCGTCTCCCTCTCTCCCCGTCTCCCTCTCTCCCCGTCTCCCTCTCTCCCCGTCTCCCTCTCTCTCCCGTCTCTCTCTCTCTCTCTCCCTCTCCCTTCTCTCCCCGTTCCCCTCTCTCCCTGTCTCCCTCTCTCCCCGTCTCCTCTCTCTCCCTCGTCTCCCTCTCTCCCCGTCTCCCTCTCTCCCCGTCTCTCTCTCTCTCCCCGTCTCTCTCTCTCCCCGTCTCTCTCTCTCCCCGTCTCTCCGTCACTCTTTCTCTGTCTCTCTCCCATCTCTCTCTCTGGCTCTGGCTCAGTCTGTCTATCTGCGTGTGTGTGTCTCTCCGTCTGTCTCCGCCTGTCTCTGCCTCTCTCTGTCCATCTCACTCACATTTAGTTGCAGATTCTGCTCGTCTCTGAGCAGGTGGAGTAATATCGAGAAGCGCCGGACTATCAAAAATGTAATAGAACGTTCAAGAAGATTTCATCCTGTAGATTACTCTGTGACACACGTTACTTTGAAGTCTCAAAATTTTAGTTTGCCTTAGAATGCTTCGTTTAGGAGTTTTTTAACGATTTAAAATCAAAAGCCGAGTATTGCAGTTAGCGTTTGACATGAATATTGTAACATGGTAGCATTTCAGTGATCATCGGACCGCACAAGGCTCGGGCCGGCGCGGGGGAGGGGGTGGTGCAGCCGTCGGGCTGGCGATGTAACCGGAGCGATTGCTTTGAGGGTGCAGGTCGGCGGGAGCGTGTCTGGGAACATCTGGGGGTCAGCTAGCGCAGAATGATGTGTGTGGCCAGATCGTCTGCAGCTGGCGGCGAGCCCATTTTGCGACCGGCCCAAAACTGTAATGAGGTAACGCGGGTCTTCAGCGTGGGAGATCTGTCACGTGACTCCTCACTATAGACGTCGGTGGAGTATTTGCCGTTGGCATTCGAGTTTGGGCCGAATCGCGGTGCGGAGGCACTTTTGCTGATCCGTGAGGGGGTGATCGCAGGTTTGAGAGGGTGGCCACAGCAGATATCGCGAATGATGCTACAAGTTAGCACGATGGGGTATGCTGGGTCAGGCTGGGGCGGCTTGCCTCAGGAATGGGAGTGCTGTGGAGTGCAGTGGTAGTTTCCGGAGGAGTATGTAAACATTGTAATACACAGTCATTGTAAATAAACCTGTACAAAGAAACTCCGTGTCTGTGTTGTTTTTCACATCACGACGACGTCACAATATTAAGTTTTGTTCTACAGGGCCATTATTTTTTTGGTGAAATTTTACGACCCGATTTTTTACGCTATTCGGAGCGGACATGAATTCATCAAATCAAAGATAATTAAAATTGGTTCAGTCGTTCTTGAGTTATAAATGGTGTAACTAACCCGACTTTGTTTTATTTATTTAGATTTCTGCTTCGACCATACATAAATCCTGAAATTCGCCTATCAGCATCCACTTTGTTTTTACTACTGCAAAAATGTCTACAATACTGCGTGTTAACGAATGTACTATGTCTTGTTCCATTTTCAGTTCCAGTCGTTAACAATTAGTGGAGTTTACAATCATAAAATATCTTTGAGATACCTGGTGTATCTGAATACGTACATCATAATCTTAGTACAACACTACATAAGATTATCACCATTTTTCTTACGCTAATACATAATACTTACGCACAGACAAATAGCCTTCTCTCTTTTTGTCAGATGTATGTGATGTGGACCTCCCATTACATTTAGATTTTAAAAATTTTAATGTTCTGTCTAAATTTAAATTACCTTGTATCATATACTATCGTATATATAATTTTATCTTCATGTATCTTACCGTCAGTATCATATTATAGTATTATGTATTTTCTTCTGAAGAGAACAATAAATTTGCTGCTGACCGAAACGCTGAATGAATTGTGATGAAATTCTGACGTACTGAGGTTATGCTTTTTGTTTGCTTTTGGCTTTAAACCTTTACAATAGTCATGTATCTTTATATCATTTTTGTTATGAATTTGATTGAATTACTAACGAACTTTCAGTCAGTCAGTCAGTCAGAACAGCCAGTCAACAATTTGCATGGCTAATTACCATCTCTGATACAAAACCTTAGCTGATACATAACCTCTGCGAAACAAAACGTCTACTTACAATTTTGCGAAGGGCGAAGCTCAATCCCGACACGATCACACAAAAGTATCTCGATTAACGTGAATATTTTTATTTAAAAAAATTAAAAAATCCTCCCATGTAATAAAATCTATTTTCAAGGATAAATAAGCAATAAATTTCGGCTCTTATCCATCTTGTCCTTCGGAATAATACTTCCTGCCGCGACAACATGGAAACGATAATTTGAATAATTGTATTTCCCACTGAATTCTAGAAGACGTGCACAGAAAATGAAGTTACATTTATGTCCAGAAGCAAAACAAGGGGGCCATCTCAGCATTTGCTCAATGGATCAGGGAAACTGGACGAAAAACCTGATCGAGATGGGGGTCATTGACCCGAAGGCTGTAGTACAATACTTGTTACAGGTTGTTTATACACATTTATACAGTCCAAATGGTAAATAATGCATTATATATCATTGTTAAAATTAATGTTACTTTTCTTGTGATGCTCAGTATAGTCTCTAATTTAATATTTAGTTCAGATTGTTTATAATCTGAATGGGATGCAAGTGGGTACGTTTTTTCGTTAATAAACAATGTAGGTAATTGAGAAAAGGTTATGTTTCACATGTGACTGCGGTTGTCGTTAGCTAGTATGGCGAGTGTTCCCCTCGCTTCCGGGAGATGGCGGGGTTGCTGGTACACAGCTGACCGTTAAAAAGGCTGATTTCTCGCGGTCGCGGTTATGTTACTGGCGAGAAAAATACACAAAAACAATCTTTAAAGCGGGTTGTATATCGTATCAAAATTTGAGCTCAATCGGTGCAGAACGTTTGGAGTTTTCGAAGCATACACAAATCAACATAACATATATACTGTATATACACACACTCACACACTAGAAGACTTTTGAGAGCTGGCGAAATATAAGGGAGCGTAAGAGTAATCTTAAATACAGAACAACAATTATATTTTTAAATTATTGTCGAGTAAATATAGAAATCCGTAAAGCCGAGCCAAACGCCACAATAGGGAATAAAAAAAGCAGAGATAGAGCAAAATCAATGAGGACCTTCGCCGCCAGAAAATTGTTTCCATGAACGCGAGCAAAAAATAAGAAATAGTAGCAGAGGGCCAGGGGCGCGCTTTGGGCAAACGGCCGGCAGGCAGCGCCAGCGGCAGTCGCGCGCGGGCGTAACGAGAGCGCGTTCGTTAACGCGCGCCGAGCGCCACCGGCGGCGGAGTGTTTGCGCACGCGGGCGCACGCACGGCCAGGAAGCGCACGCAGGCGGGCAGCGGCACTGCACTGCGCCGCCTGCAAATGGAAAGTAGCGCGGCGGTATGCAGATGCGACGGCCTGGGCGAGCGGACGCGCGCGCGGCGCGCAATCAGGCGCGGCGGCGCACGCGGCTCGGCGGGGGCGGCCCGGGGGCGGCAGGTGGCCGGCGCATCGGAGATGCGAACGCTAACGAGCGTCCACGGCGCCGCCCCGCCCCCGCCGCGTCTGGGCCGTAAACCCGCCTTAGCGCGGCGGGGGGCGGGGGGCGGGGGCGGGGGGTGGCCGCTTGGAACGCCCGCGGAGCCGGGACGCGGCGGGGGGACAGACGGCCGGTAAGCGCGACAATCGATATAAACACCGACGCGCGCCGCTTAGGGCTGCGAGAGGGGCCCGCGGAGGGTCGCGGGGGCGGGGGCGGGGGCGGGGAATTCAACGGCGAACGTAAACCGTCCTCGACGACCGTCGCCCCTCCCCGCCCTGCTTCCCGCTTCCTCCGACAGTTTTACTTTACACCCCCGCTGACGTCACGGGCAGGGCGCTCGCTCCTCGCTCATTACGGCGATGAGCCCCGCATTTGCTAATGAACAGCTGAACCGCGCCTGGCGTAATGAATTAAACATTCATTGGCGCAATTAGTCCGCCGCGGGTCCGCGGCCGCCGCCAGATGTCGGGGCGAGCGGCGCGCGTCACGGGTGCGTCTCCACGGTGGCGACCGCGGCGGGCGCGCGCCCGTCGGCATCGCTTTCCCAGACGCCGAAGCCCTTCGCTTGATTCATTGATTTTTTCGTGTTTCCGGGCGCGTCAACTGCTCTGGTCATTAGTCCCGTTAGTGTAGTGCATGTTTTTTTCCTCGGGAGATGGCGGTGATCTTCCCTCGCTGGAAGGCGAGATCCGGCGCCGACCTACTGTCGGCTAGTGGGGTTTCCCCTAACCAGGACTCTCCCACCAACGGGGCACCGCCCCAGCCGGGACAAGCTCTAAGCTCCCGACCGGTCTCCCGGGATATGTGGTAGTGTAGTGCATGTTACTGTAAGTGAGTGTTGTAAGGGATAGGACAAGGAAGAGGGAGGAAATATCGCGCGCGGTCCGTGGCCCGTTTGTTATGGTACTGCTCCGGCATTCGCCTGGTGTTGATCGAAGAAACCACGGAAAACTACCGATCAGAGCAGCCGGCCGCTAGAATTCTCCTCCAGACAGCGACTGAACTCGACCTAGCTGAGAAGCTAGTGTGGAAAATTCTGCCGCCGTGAGGAGTGGGAACGTAGGATCTCCCGGTCAGAGGCGCTGCAGTGACATCAGCTGATGCACTGAGCTACCGAAGCCCTTCGCTCCCCGGGCGGTGCGCTGAGGTTCTTGCGCGGGCTGGTGTGCGCGCGGCGAGCGCGAAAAACAGCGCGGCGGGGGGCGGCAGGTAGCGCTTTATTAATGACCCGCGCTTATCTCGGAGCGCGCCCGGCGCCGGCCCCGCCCCCTCGGCGCAGCCGACACCGCTGCCCGTCACCACCCACACTGATTGCGCAGCCTCACTCGTCTCTCTTCGCTACTTTCCCCTCGGATCTCATCGGTAATTATCATCTACCAGTCGACGCGCAGAACAATCCAGCTATTTCTTTAACACGCGCTCGCCGTACCATCCTTCAGTTCTTCTGCTTCAGTGGTACTTCAGATTGACTTACAATGAACCGTTAGCAATGCTGACACGAATACTACGACAAGTGTGACTTCACTGGTTCCTCGTCGTGTACTAATAATTTTTTGAACGCAACACAACTGACTTATTGGCCATGGAATCTTGAAAGCAATGAGTTGTCAAGCGTCGTTAGAAGATAGTACGGATGACAGATGACAAGATACGTCTACCGCACGCGGTGGTGACTGATGGATGTCGGCGGAGGTGGCGAGAGAGGTGCCGCGCAAGTTGAGTGGAGCTGCGCGCGCGGGGGCGGGGGTGGGGGCGGGGGCGGCAGCCGGGGTCGCCGGGAGCGCGGGGGCGGCGCGCGGGGGCGGCGCGCGGGCGCGGGCGGGAAGAGCCATAAAAGCGGCGACGTGTCTCGCGGAGCTCGCACCTCGATGGCCGCAATAAAAATGATGACGATCGTTTTGCTTGCCAATTCGAAGGCTGTTCCATATCTCGGGGGAGAATTCTTTGCACAATTTATCGCGTTGGAGTAGCGCTGGAATATGGAGCAGCTCCGGTCGTCCCAGCGCCCGCTGCCGCCGCGCCGCGCCGTGCCAACCCCGCCCCGCCCCCTTCCGCCGCGCGGGGCGCGAGGCGCGCCGGTGCTTAATGAGCGTCCGCGGGGAGGGGGGGCCGTCCCTGCCAGACGGCGGTCGCGGCATATGTCGCTTGCCCTGCCCTCTTTTACCCCTCCCCACCTGCGCCGCGCCGCGCCAGCCGCCCCCGCCCCTTTGGCGCGGCGGGGCGCGAGAAACTCGAGGAGATAAGAGCGGCGGAGGCGGCGGTGGAGACGGCGGCGGCGCCGCCGCCTGCCCCCAGGGACTCGGGGGGAGGGGGGCGCGCTCAACTACACGTCGTTGCCGCCCCTAGTGCGATAGTGTCAAAACTCTCGAGGTGGCGTGGAGACGGAGCGGGGACGGGGCTCGGAGCGAGAAAGGCGGAGGTGGGCGCGGCGGCACGCGATCTGCCGCTCCTCGACCGTGCCCCCTCCCCTCGCCGTCGCCGCCGGAAGTGCGCGCGCTTTCGATCTCGCTGATCGCGTTAGGCGCGGGGCACGTGCGGACGAGCGCCCAGATGTTGTCTTTGTCGCGCCAGCGAGCGAGCGCCGACGCGCGACGCGAGGCGGGGCGGGGTGGAGCGGAGCGGGGCGGGGCGGGGTGAGGCGGGCGGGGTGGGACGGGGCGGGGCAGGACGGGGCGAGGCGAGGCGGGGCGAGGCGTCTGGTGCGCGCGTCGGGAGCGGAAGAGGGGGCGGCAGGGCAGGGCGCTGCACAACAGTGAGATACACGGAGGCGGAGAAGTGCAAAGAAAATGAAACGATGAAATACTGTTCGAGATGAAACTGAGGACCAAATGACTACCGGAGATGGATTGTGAGTTGGTACAATGAGAAATTTTAATTGATTATATTAAAAAGTTTGAGTTATCAGATGACTGGAGCAGGCACTAATGCACAAATATACTCAGAAATATCGTGTTTTGTTACTTGGCTAGTGAGTGTTTTTGAATGAATTTGTCTATTGAAGTGGGCAGAGAAACGGGAGGCAAAATGGGGTGCTACAAAAACGGATTACTGAATGTCATGATTAATACTAGAGCGAACGCTTTGAATAAACAAGGTTGCTCAGAGAAGCTCACTAAATTATTTAAGTTCTGTTAGTTAAGTTAAGTACTAAGTTATACGAAAGGTGGCAGGGAGAAAAACGTATGTATTGCAAGATGAAGTTAAACGTTTCTCTGGGCCGTTGGAAATAAAATCCAAACAAACAAAAAAATTATAAGAGTTCACTAAAGTCTCTTGGAGTCGAAGAGAAGGCAACGGTGAAGGAAAATGAGGAAATTTACCAAGTGAAAGAGAATTTACATGATACAAGGCGTTCTCATTGCCAACACTGTTTATTTCATTAATAGCAGCTTTCTATGACTTAGCCCTCATCATCAGTTACCTGACTCAAGAAAATATAAAATGAAATAAACAGTATTGTTGGCAATGACAACGCCTTGTATTATTTCAATTATGTAGAAGCCAACGTCATTTCACCGCTAAACCAATAAACCAGTGAAAGAGAAGATGAAACAAGAGAAAGAAATGAAACAAATGCAAGAGACGAACACTAAAACTAGGGTAAAGGAGAAGAAACAAAAGAATAAAAAGGAAGGAGAAGACGGGGAGAAGGGAAAAGAAGGAGGAGGTGGAGGAGAATGGAAATGTGTGGACCGGCGGAGCAGACTGTCGAAAGCAGCCGAGCGGCTCCGCTTCCGGTCGCGCGCAGGTGAGCAGCGCGAGGCGCTGGCGTCGCGACGCGTAGCCGCTTCCGAGATCCGCCGCCGCGCGCGCCTCTGTCGCAGCTGCGCCTTCGTGTCAGCGCCGCCCCTGCGATAAGCCTCATTGCAGCGCCCTCCCCAGCCCCGCCCCCTCCTCTCCCTCCTCCCGCCCCGCCCCCAGGCCGCGCACGAGTCACGGAAGATACGGATAAGCGCGACACGTGTAAACAGATACGCATTCGAGACGCTGCGCCCGCCCCACGTGGACGTGTTTTGTGATAACTTTATGCAGCTTCTCTTGTTCGATACTCTCTCCGTACCACTTCTACCACTCCATTTATGTACGTACGTTTCTAATGAGTATTCAAGGACTCGTGTCTGTCTATCTCTCGTACTGAAGGAATGCAGTCCATCAGAACGATCTATCATCAGGAACAAATTTCTTAGAGCTGTAATATTCACTGTGTTTTTAAACATACCATTAGGCTATCATGTCTTATTCCTTGTCTAATAGAAATACGTATAGAATAAACAAGTGGCTTGCTGCAGAAAAAAAGGCTGTTGAACCAAAACACATACACATACACACAATGTTTAAAATGTTTAAAATACTCTCGTATTTTAATACAATATATTAATTAACTGCAATAAATTAAATATTTCCACAAACACGGTCTTTGCTAATGCCGCAATTATATAGGTTCGTAAAATCAGTTTAACAGTCCTTTACTTAACAGGAATGTAAAAATGTTGCTGTTCAATGACGCAATATATGAACAACAAATATTTAATGGTGGATGCATCTTCCTTGAAGACTTGCCGTCCTATGACGTCAGATGTTGTATTTGTGCTATCATTACCAATAGCTTTACCGGTTACACCAGATTCACAGAACAGATGAGAGATCTTTATGAAATCCATGTTGAGTACGAAACATCGCAGCACGGATGCGCGCACCAGGTCTACTGGAAGCCTAATGAATTTCGTTGCTTGTGCACTGTCGGGGGCCGCTGCAAGTTCTCGTGTGTTTTGTAGCTCAGCCAATCAGAGCGAGTTGCACAGATATTAAAATATCTGATTTTTAACAACTCAAATTAATTGATGAGGGGCGTTGGTATACACAATAGTTAATGAAGGGCACTAAAGCCTTCGCTCTTGAATTATAGTGGAAAGTTTTATGACGTTTGTTCTTCCGAGAAGTGCGTCGGCGGGAGGCGGTTGCACGGGCAGTCGCCTTCTGGAAGATTCGGCGGAGGCGTGACGTCACAAGCGGGGCAACGATTCCCCGTAAGGCCGAGACGCACGTGGAGGTCCCATGAAAAATCGTCAGTTACAACTCTAGGGACACGACTCAAAAATAGAATGAAGCTCGTGCCAAAAAGGATAATTGTGAGAGCAATGCAAGGTTAAAGAAATCTCTGTTACAAAATTTCCTTATGAGGACTGAGTAAAATATACGTCACTAGATCGTTGACACGCACAATGAAAGCACATAAGAAATAACACATGTAAGAAAATTGTATTAATTAGCTGAGGCGGCGGGGGCTTGATTTGATCTCATCACACACAAGTGAAGCTCTTTGGTTTGATTGATTGATTGATTGATTTTTTCGTGTTTCCGGGCGCGTCAACTGCTTCGGTAATTTGTCCCGTTAGTGTAGTGCATGTTTTTTTCTCGGGTGATGGTGGTGATTTTCCCTCGCTGGATGGCGAGATCCGCACCGACCTATCGTCGGTTAGTGGGGTTTCCCCTTACCAGGACTCTCCCACCAGCGGGGCACCGCCCCAGCCGGGACAAGCTCTAAGCTCCCGACCGGTCTCCCGGAATATGTGGCAGTGTAGTGCATGTTAGTGTGTGTGTGTGTAAGGAGAGGATAGGACAAGGAAGAGGAAGGACAGATCGCGTGCGGTCCGTGGCCCGTTTGTGTGGGTATTGCTCCGGCATTCGCCTGATGTTGATCGGAGAAACCACGGAAAACTACCGATCAGAGCAGCGGCCGCTAGAATTCTCCTCCAGCCAGCGACCGAATTCGACCTAGCTGAAAATCTAGTGTCGAAAATCCTGCTGCCGTCAGGACTCGAACCTAGGGACCTCCCGGTCAGAGGCGCTGCAGTGAGGTGAATGTACTTTGTGCGCGTAACACCTATGAGATTTCCTGTCTTCGAATGTTATCCAAAAGCTCTGTGAGAAGTCACAAAGAGCGAGAGTGCTGGCATAAACAGGCGCAGCATTACTCACTTCGGGAGGCGCGCGTGGCTCTGCAAGGACGCGCCCTTGAGGCCCCAAATTGGGCAGGGAGCAGCGCCATTGGAACACAGCGCTCGGCTACGCGGGGAGGGGGAGACGCGGGCAGGACGCCAACGGGCGCCGCCCTGGGACCTCCTCTGGTGGAAGAGCCCGCGGTCCTCCCTACAACGGAAACGAAGAGGGAAGAAGCAAAGGCAAGAACTGACCCATGTCCGGCGTAAGGGCAGGTGAATTCCTACAAAAATATGGTTTGCCCGAATTAGATATGTGAAATTCCTACACTTTGATATGTGATTTCCTTCGAAGACAAAAGCTAAAGGCTGGATCCTTTCTGTTAAGTTGGAAATGCGTGAACAAAGCAAATGAACATGTCTCTCAGTTGGCCAACAAATCTGCCACCATAGCAGCCGCGGGAGAAGCCCGCGAAAATAATCTCCCACAAGGAGATTTAAAACTTGTGCTACCATAACTTGAAGAAAGAATGTCGGATATGTTATCAACCTAAAAATTCTAGGAATTAAAATGTCATTTTTCAGAGATTAAAGGGATTCACATTCCCCTATTTCGCAAAATTGTGTACTTATTTTACGGACTATAAGATGTACTTTTTTCTTTGATAAACTACTTCCAAAATTTAAGTGTGTCTTACACTCGAAAATATAAAAATACACTCGAAAATATAAAAATGTCCAGTGTTTGATTTAAAATTTCCACCTGTCTCAAAAATGACCATGCATTCGATTATGCGGGAAAACTATCTCTATTTGAAAACATTATATAAAACTGCAGTGCACTGATGCGATGAACATGAGTTGTGGGGATTCACAAGCTTGCTAACACTGTCTCCCTCCCGCCCCTATCACGAAACCAAAACGCAGTCTAGCCTACGATGCATCACTGCAGTCTACGGTGTTAGCGAACTTGATGTGAAAGTGATATGTATTATCGGTAACAGAACAATATTTTTGTTAGTAGCTAGTTTCGATGACGATTTTCAGAGATTTTTAAGGTCAGTTCGGTTTTATAATTTAAGATTTTTTAGTCTGGATTGCAATTACTAATAAAAATTGTAAAAAATTATTTTTTTAATTGCTTAAAAATTAAGGTGCATTGTTACAGTCCATAGCGTCGTATAGTCCATAAAATGCGGTTACATTTTGTGCTACATTTTGTATGGGTTCATAGCTGCCACGAATGTGAAAGGAAAAATATTAGGTGGATGATTGACCGATTCCAGAGGATTGCTTTCACTTGATCCGAACAGCATATGGACTAATAGTTCTCGAGAAAATTATAAGACGTGTGATTCGTTCTTTTCTTTATTCATCACGTGAGAATATTATAAGATCACTGTGGGAGAATGTACGAATACAATTTACTAAAAAGTACCGTCTGTGAGTGACTGTGACGGTCAAATTAGCAACGTTTCTCTCAGTGACTCCAAAAATTAATTAATAGTGTTTCAACCTTTCTAAATTATATATTAGTGTCATGTTCAGTGCCATTAAACGGTAAAGACTAATAAAACATATAAGTTTATAGTAAGTCACATCTTTCACTCACAACTGCAAAGCTAACTAGGAAATTGAAAATACGTTGAGAAAACTATATATAGGCGAATACATTTTATATGTGTTGGGTTTGCATTTTCTTTTACTTATGCATTCATTTACTTCTATTTTGTTTTGTCCCCTATTCCCTTCTTCCGTTGGCTTATCATTCACTTTTTCTTTCTTTAGATAATACCTTGTATGTTAAAAATTCTCTGAAAACTAATTATATAATTTCAGGCCTCTTGCGTAGTAGCTTCGTTACGGCTTTAATAATTGCATTTACTGGCAAGCACATATACTAATGTTTACATAACTTCACTTATTCGTAGCACACGGCCTTGATCCTTTATGAAGCAGTATATTAACATAATTAAATGGCTTTATTCCATTAGCATTATACTAATGTCAACAACTTCAGTTAAAAACAAGGGAATATTTGTATAGCCAGAAACCGATCTACAATATGCTAGATTGGGAGCATCAACATTTCAGGCTCATCAGTTGGTGATGAAAGTGTCAACACACGACACATAAGGTACGCTAAATATCAAGTGGTCGTGATCATGGGTTCACCGAAGTGCTGTGCCGATATTATCTTATGATCCTTGCGAATGATAATGCAGAACACTCGGGAAAAGTGAATGCTACTTCACAGTGGCGTTGGTGCTGCATGGCGACGCTTTAGATGCAGTCGAACGCACGCCAAACATCGACTTAACACTATGTTTGAAGAGCACTCTCATCGATGAATTTACAGAGGTAGAGTATTCGTGTGAGAGAACTACTCTAGAACTCGAGCAAACAAAACACGCAATGTAAAGAAACCCTTTCCAGAACGGTAAACCAGTAATGCTGAAGGAGCGGAATGGGGACATAAGAGTATTTTTAGATACTTTTTTGGGTTGAAAGAGTAAACACAATGTATTATGTAGAAAAACTACTGAGATAAAATAAGATCATGAAACTCGGAAAAATGAGAAATTAATTCAACACGAAATAATAAAGCATCGTGACCACTAACTCAGGAACATTCTTTACAAATTAATTCATAAGATGTATTGATTCACGCAAATGAGCTAAAAATGATAAAAAAGTAAAGTGAGTTCTTAAGAAAAGTTACCTCGAAAAAAAAAACAACGTGAAGACATATGTATGTAAAGGAGCTACCTTCATAATGAACATTTCAAAATAATAACTATTATGAGTTAGAACTTGTGTGTAAATTTTGTTGATGGCACATGTAAAATAACATTTCACCAAAGTATTTGCATAACAAATACGGAATAAAATTTAAAAGAAAATGTAAAACCACTAAACAGAAGAGCGAAAAGAATGAAGATTCAACAAACACAGCCAGATGAGAACCGCCAAAGCAAAGTATCAGATGCGGTTGAACGACCTGACAGAAAGCAGGCAACTGACGACCACTCCAAATCAAAACCTTCCCATTCACCACCAGATTCACCCTTTTGGCTGAAGAGCAAAGAACAAAGAACGGGGAGCGAGAGGAATTCGCGGCCGCAGAAACGAGCAGTCGAGCGGCGCTGGCATTTCGAGGTCCGTTTCACGCGAGGTGACGAGCCATGGAGAACGCGGGAACTTTTTCTAGGTAGCATCTCCTTTGCCACGGAGCGGAGCCATGAGATATCTCTGAGAGACGCCGCAGCTACTACCTACGAACGACTCGCGGCCCTCACTCGCGGCCCCTCACTCGCGGCCCTCACTCGCGTCCCTCACTCGCGTCCCTCACTCGCGTCCCTCACTCGCGTCCCTCACTCGCGTCCCTCACTCGCGTCCCTCACTCGCGTCCCTCACTCGCGTCCCTCACTCCCGTCCCTGTGACCCGTTTCTCTGACCCGTCCCTCTGGCCTGCCCCTCCGTCCCGTCTCTCTGTTCCGTCCTACTGTCGCGTTCTTTTGTCCCGTCCCTTTGTCACGTCCCTCTGTTACCGTCGCCTGTTACCTCCCTTTGTCACCTCCCTCGGTCCCGTCTCTTTGTCCCATCCCTCTGTCAGCTTCCTCTGCTACTTCCGTCTGTCACCTCCCTCTGTCACTGTCCTCTGTCACCTTCCTCTGTCACCTCCCTCGGCCACTTTCCTTTGTCACCTCCCTCAATCACTTTCCATTGTCATCTCTCTCTGTCGCATCATCCTGTTGCCGCTCCCACTCTCCGCCGCTATCCCATTCGCATCCTTCCATCTGCCCATTATTCATTTCCACTTATCACCCGTTTCCTACCCATTCTGTCAACTTCACTTGCTGCCTGCGTTCGACGAATTCATCGTATGCAAACCATGAAGTCATTACGTTCTTTGCATTACACGCTGTTTCCGCCTTCCCACTGCCATTCTGCACAGACTGCCCACGAACCAAGCAGTCGAGCGCTTTGGTTACGTGCTACTTCGCTCAAAGGTCGCGTGAGCTGAATAGTCTTTTGTAACATGCGAATTCTGGGGGACAATGGACATTCGTAATTAGGCTGCAATTAAACACACGACGACGTGAGATAAGAGCAACTATTAGGTTGATGGGCCAAGAATATCACAATACTGTTCTTTTTAAACTCCATTTGTCAAGATATTTCCGTGTAGTGAATAACTAGCGTAAGCAATCGTTCATTTCTGGCAATATTTCTGAACTTCCTATTTTGCTTCTGTATCGGTTAATACAGTTGACTAGGTTATACGATATATTTGGGTTAATGTAATAAAACTACAAGAATGCAAATATACGGTTGTTATTCATTAATGTAACGAATAAAACACTAATAGAGTCACGAGAATAGTTTCAATTCTCTTATGAACTAGAAGCATGATCGAGAGTTACAAAATTGTACGTATTCATAAACACTGTCTTTAATAAAATCGGAATATTTTAAGCTATGATTAAGATCACGTTTCTTATTGTGCTTCAAGTGTAACTAGGTGTAATTAGTGGATCTGCAAAAGCTCATACTTTCTCTCATTATTTGTAACTGCTCGCATTATTTCCGGCACATCATACAGGCCAGCCAGGATAATTTCACATGTAAATTGAACATTAGAACTAAATGACATCCAATACATCGCATTTTCAATGTATTACCTTAAGCACACCTGTATATACAGTTTTTCCATTTTAATAAAAAATTGAAATACCATTTCATTGAATGTTTAGAACATTGTAATAAAAGGTTGAGTAAATAAAACCGCCTTATATTATCTTTCCCCATCACGTCGCTGTTCAACGTGAACTTCTCAAAAGTCCATGGCTGCATTGTTGCCGAAGGTAGCGTACGGTAGTAATCTAAAATTAACATTATAAAAGTACTAATTAACAAAATGATGCTACTTATTTTTTTCAGTTTTTCTTTCATATTACATTTAAATCGTATTTTTAAGAAAGAAAGCTTAAAGAGCTTATTTAAGGTAAGCGGATTGCTTGAAATAAAATCATGTATTCTTAATACATTGATTCTCTATACATTGAGAATACAAATTGTAAAATAGAGAAAAAATTGAATTGATTTTGGTATGTTCAATAGTAACTTAGAATAAAAAATTAAATTAACTATTTTTCATATCAATTTGATTCATTTCTGTTCTCCGTGGGTTTTTCTGATTGCCCGTAGTTTGTGGGACATCTGTATACATTTCATTAATTTCAAGAAGAAATTTTGCAAATATTACTAGTCTTTAAACAAATTTTCATAACCGTTTTTAATGAGCTGATTTTTTAGAACAGATTTTGTTTACGAGAAAATCATTATTCTCCGTTTGAAGTTTTCCAAATGTAAAGTTTTTGGAATTTTCAAAAGTTCTGAGATTTCAACGAAAATGAGACTTGCGCCATTCTTTTAAGCATCTCTTCTTCTATCCCAAGAAAAAAATTAAAGGAAAAATTTGTAACGGTTTTTGAGAAAATTATACTTTTAGAAATTGCGTATATTTCAAGCGCAAATTACGTCAAATCTACTGTTTTTTTTCCTTCAAAAAAGTGTGCATTATATTTTTAAATGGCTGATTTTTTACAAGACTTTATCTGAGGCAAAATTTTCTATCTTCAATTTTCTAGTTTTGAAATGTTGTCTTTTCGTAACTTTTGAAAAATCAGAGCAATAGCCAAAAATAAGAACAACGGCATAATTTTTACCATCCCTTATTAGACATTAATGAAAAATTGTGCAGCGGTTTTTGAGAAAAAATGTTAAATTCTTTTTACATTGCTTATATTTCGTGCAAAATTACATGAACATTACTGATATTTTCGAAAAATTGAACATGACCTTATTTGAATATTTATCTTCAAGGAACGTATTTTATTAATGAAAATACCCTATCTTCAATATTTTTGTTGTAGCAAGAGGCTGAAAAATTTTGCAATTTTGCAATTTTCTAAAAATCAGGGATTTTAACGAAAATTCGACTTGCGCCATTCTCTTACATGTCTATTACGCTATCCGACAAGAAAATGTAATAAAAACATTTGGTGCCATTCTTTTAAAAATTTTGAGAGTGGCCGTGCCGCTTCACCCTCTCCCCTCAATTAAAATATGGATTTCAAATTTCAGGGGCCGCCAGATTAATTTAGTAATATCAGAGTTGGAGAAAATTGACTTAACGATTTAGGCGCTAGCTTTGATTACAGACGGGCAAATAAACAAACATACAGACGTTTTGCCGTCAATCGATTTTTCGATATCAAGGGCCCACAAAACATTTATTCGGACCGTACAACGTGTTAGAGGAAGTAATTTACTCTATATAGGAAGAAAATGGATTCACTATTTCGTTATCGGGGCTTACCAATAAGAAATTTTCTGTCGAAAATACAGTTTTTTTCTCGCAACATCACAATACTTTCTCTATACTGTATAAGCAGTAGCGAGAAAGTAAAAATGAGGCATGCGAACTTTGAAAATTAAATGAACCCACTGAGTATTTTAATTTTACTGAGAACACTTTTTAAATGATCTTTGTTTTATAGAAAGACAGGTTACTTATGAGGGGTTCACTACCAAAACAGTACAAATATTTGGTATGACTTTGAGAGAAAAAACTTTAAAGTTTTCAACTGATAATCAGTTCTGGTGAAGTTATAAAATAACGAACGCTCTGCCTAATATGAGAAGGACTCACTATAGTTTGATGATATGAACAGAACAGTTTCCTTTACCATATAATCACGTTAATAGAATTTTCTTAAAACGTTAATTTGATCTGATAGGGTTGTAAATACCCAATGTAATAATGAAATTTTGATTATAAAATTACTTCAAGATTTACTATATTTTAGATTTTTCCCGTGAAGATAATATTTTTACTAAAATAACACCGTAAAAATTAGTGTTATATGGCGTCGAGACTCCAATCCTAGATCTTCTAATGCTTATTACTATATTTCGACAGCATATTCAATTCATAGATTAAAAATGTTGCTCAAGAAATAATAGTACATTGATTTCTAAATGATTAAGCACTTTAGTTATAAGCAGTACATTGTTATATCAAGTTCCTTTGCGAAAAAACAAACAATCTATACCCAAATACAGAGAAACCTAACGTTATATTTCTAAATAAAAAATTCTAATTGATCGATAACACCGGCTGATGTTTAATTCCACTCAAAATATTTATCACTTTTTTCCTTTATTCGTGTGATGGGGAGGAGCGATCTTAGAAGATACAACGTAACAAAATATCGACCATCAGTAAAACCCGTCACAATTGTTTTCATCAATAAAATAAAGCTAATCAATATTAATTTTTATTACATGTGTCTTATATATAGAGATAAACATTTTTCAGTCACCTCGACACCTATCTTCATTTGCAGTGATTTACAATTCTTACAACTACAACAGGTAACAAAATATTCCAGAAGATTATGCTTTATGATTGTTAATGACATGTCTAATAAAAACTTGTCAATTCATCGAACTGCGACAGGGAGTAAATTGTTTCAGTTCCCAGGCACCTTTGTTTACCATGTTAAGTGTTGCCGGCTGGGTGGTCGGTATACATGGAGGCACGCTGCGATTATGGCGAACGCAGTCGGAACTCGCGGAGAGAGGGAGATGTCCGTGACGGGGCAGAGCGCGGCGCGGCGTGGCGTGGCACGGTGTGGCGAGGCGCGGAGGGCAAGGGTAGCAAGAGCGTGATACCGAATGTTCATTACGCATACCGACGCGGTATTAGTTTTTCGAACGCGTTAGCGCGAAAACGCGTTAATTGAACATTCGTAAAACGAGAGACCCCCGAACCGAATCAGCAGGCACCACCCGACAGTCCTCCCCGCCCCACCGCTCCCATTACCCCACCCAGCCCCGCCGCTGTCGCGCGCTTCCCGCCCCCACGCGTGCTGTTCCTGTCCCCGCCCCGCCCCACCCCGCCCGGCCGGCGCTTCGTTACTGGGACGCGCGGTTGTGCAGCAACAGCTGCGTGCGACTAGATTTTCACACGCTGATTCAATTTGTTTCTGATCAACTTTGACTTTCCGAGTTGATTCCGTGCAGTCTTATAACGCAGTTCCTAAGAATTACTTATAGATAACGGACAGAAATAAAGCAACAGGTTTGTGAAAATGAAAAGTATCTCCAGTTATTTGTGAGCAAAATTACCTCAATGAAACGTTATCGTTACAATATTTAATACGTATACGAAGTATAAAAATATTAATTCCAATGGCTTCTATTCATGTAATTATGAATAATGTAGTGAGAAGGATAGATCGGCTGCCTAACTTCAAAAACTATTTATAATTTCAAAAGTATTTTTATGTGGCGTGGGAGTTGTCTTTACAACGGACATAGTAGACTGCTCTGGAGATACAAACAAATCAGCCATCAAGCATTTGTGTTATCGTTTGTCAGTTAAGCTCTTAGTGCAGTATTCCTAAAGAAAGTTCGGATTTTTGTGTTTTTTTAATTACAGTGTAATAAGATCAGGAATTCAAAATCTGCAGAACGCCACAAATTTTGCATCATCACCTTATTCCAAGTCGTTTCGAATATTTTATTATATTAGATTTGTTTTATGATTTATTTCTGATTATAGCATTTCATCAAGATGTTATCAGATTCGGTGAACCAAACGCTCGTGTATCACAGAATCGCAATTATTTCTATACAATAATATCAACAATTATGTACGCGTTATCTCGATGATACATCTAACATATACATAAAATTATTCGGTTTAGAGAAAATTAAATGTATAGTGCATTTGCATAAAAATACTATCTTCATGCATGCATACATTTTGTTACAAAAACAAAACAATCAAAGTGGACGTTCAGAATCACATCGTTTACTAGACATACGTGCAATATAGATTTTTAATCCCCACAGTAAACACAGGAATTCCATGTTTGCGAAAGGAACGAGTGTAACATTTCACGCAACACGAAACATAGTTATTTGAAATTGGGTGGTGACAATTAGTGGTAACATCGAACTCGTCTCTGAAAGTTTTTTCTCGAATTACCTTCTACAGAGTTTGTTTTTTTCGAATATCCGCGCTGAGTAATGAACGTACAACACCTATTTATTAACGCATGAAATAACACTGTGTTGCACACAATAGCAAGGCAATTTCACTAAATGGGTGGTAACGCGCGTGTATACAATAGCGGTTACGTTTCACTCATAATGTCTAATCTAATCACTACTTCATACCGTTTAACTTGGGTCTACATAGGTCTATTTCAATTTCAACAGTAAGGATAGATATGGAGCTCTGGCAAAATATTCCACATACACGCGAGCGCAAGTACACGTTATCATTTGCACGCTGAAAACATACAGATTGCACTAGTGTTTGTAAATAAGCTGGTAAACTCATCATACATTTCAAAATAAAATCAAAACTGAAGTGTATAATATTGAAGAGAAATTTGGCAAACAATTAACAATGAGGCATTCTGCCCCTTCAAATAATCAGAATACGATGCTAATAATTTTAATAACTGGCTGAATTTTGAGTTAGTGTTCATATTTATTTTTACTCAACTAAGAGAAATATATTTAAAAAAGAGGAAATAGATTAGCTAAACTAGAATCTTTAAAAACGTATATTAAAAACTTATTTTTATAATCATTAGGTGCTCTTTTTTATTTGCATATATGCTACGATTAAAGATTACAAATGATTTACAAATGTGTAAATTTCCAAATTATTTTCTAAGAAATTATTATTGTATTTTTTATCAACTAATATTTTTCAGACAGTAAAAACGTTGTTATACTTTTACACTTGTCTGTGTGCTGTGCCTCACTCTGACGTGCGTGTCCACGCAGCTATACGTGGTCAAAACCTGCGTTCATTCTCTCTCGTATCTCGCAGGGTGTGTCTTCCGAGAAATTCCATGAATTGGAAACGCAGTGCGCTTGCCACTAAGCTTTGCGCCCGGACATAAGACGACTCGCGCATGCAGTGTTGTATTGCGAAGGCTGATAAAACGGATGTATGATCCGATTGCGAAGTTACAACCAGAATGTAGCGTTGGGTTTGCCGCAACAACCAACCGCGGACTTAGTTTGCGGCAATGGTAACACTTCATATTCCTGCTGCAATCACTCAGAAATTTTAATTAGATAATAGGCATCATGAAAGGTATAACGCACTGTTCACAGGGCAACAAAATGCAGGCTTAACTCATATTAAACGGCACTCGGGTTTCGCAGACCACCCGAATGCACTGTTGGGTTATGTCATAAATTTGTTTTCTTACGTGGAACCTTTAAAAAATAAAAATCAAGTTGATAATATAAAAATTATATTTTATTCAACAAAACTTGCAAATTCATCCAGCAAAATCTCAAAATGTGCAATTTTCAGGCACCATTACCTAAAACGTGCAATATCAAATAATAACCCCCAAAAATGTGGCATTTCGTGCAAAATGAAACAAGTACTAAAATAACCTCCGTTCTATGATTTAAATTTCTGTCAAGGTTTCATCCATTTTCTAGTTATCAAAGAAAAGATGTATTTACTCGGGAATCCGCTCCTTAGTTACGATTGAAATGATTATTGAAGTAATAAATCTGGATTTTACATTCAGAACACAATGATTCTTAATATTACTTACCGAATTTTTACTTTCTCGCTACTGCTTATGCAGTAGAGAGAAAGTTATTTAATGCTGCGCGAAAAAACGGTGAATGTTTGGCAGAAAACTCTTATTGCCAAGCCCTGATAACGAAAAAGTGAATAAATCCTGTAGCTATATTTACAAAAACAAGCCTCTAACACCTACGTGTTGTTTCTTGGAGGATGTTTCGTGGATCCTTGTAGGTTTTGTGATGTAGGTCCATGTTGTTTGGGTCCTTGATACCGAAAAATCGATTGACGGCGAAATGTCCGTCCCACCGTCCATCAGGTGTTTATGTACAGCACTAGCGCCTAAATTACGCGCATGACTTTTTCCAAACTGAATAAATCCCTGCTGATCTGACCTGAGACAAAGCTCTGCGATTTTCAAATATATTCATTAATTTTTAGAGGTACTTTACATGAAGCCCCTGCGACATTTTCATAATTTTTTCAAAATTAGCTCCAAAGTTTTTTTTTAAATTTCTTGTAAGAATAGAGTGAAATACACTTATAAATATGGCGTAGGTCCGATTTTGTCTAATAACTCCGAATTTTCAAAAATTGCAAAAGTTGATTTTTTTTCGGTGACTTCCTACAACTACAAAATTTGAGACTGATTTTTCCGTTCTGTAAAATTTGTTGTCCATAATCAGTTCTTTTAAGAAGGTCATGTACAGTTTCTTGAAACTTTGAGTAGTTTTCGTGCAATATTGCGGGCAATTAGTGCATTTAAAAAAAATAACAAAAACAAGATTTTCTCGGAAACGGCTCCAATTTTTTTAAACTTTTGATAGGGATAGTGCTAAATTTTGCACTATGAGATGACATAAACGCTTATTGCTCTATTCTTTTGTTTTTTCAAAAAAAAATACATAAATGTAATTTTTTACGACCCTCTGACGTTAATATTTACATTAGCGGCAATTTGTTCTCATTATTGTATTTACGAGCACATGTACTTTAAATGATGTTTTATAAAGTTTCTCGAAAACTCAAAAGTTCTCTGTTAAAATGAACTCAAATTTCCGCATTTTCAGAAACGCTCAAACGATTTTTTCTCAAATACGGCTCGAAAGTTTTCTTCAAAATTTTCGTGTGGATAGTGCTAATTGCACTGTTGAAGATGACATAAAATTCATTTTGATGTACTCCTTTTTTTTCAAATATTACATAAATGTAATTATTCTGAAATATATTTCATGACTTTAATACGCACATTTCCAGCAATTTGTATACATTATTGCCTTTGTAAGTGAATGTGCTTCAAATAACTTCAAATGAAGTTTTTCGAAAACTCGAAAGATTCCTGTGAAACTTTTCAACAAAAATGTCCATTTAGGGCAAGGTTTTACTCTGCTTTAATATTCTAAATGTATTAATTGGTCTCTACTATTAAGAGGCCGAAAAATTGAGAAAACTTCAAAAAATGAATTTTGGGCGGCGCGCAGCCAGTAATCGCCGCGGCGATAGATGGCAGCTGGCATGAGGATGGGGTAAGGCCGTAATGCTAGACCACAACAAAGAACTTAAAAAACTTTACTTACAAAATTCTGTGCCATGCTGTAGCCCATCCAGTTAAGACTTGAAAGAAATTGTTTAGTTACTCTGCAGTATTGATAAACGCAAATACGTACTAATTAATTGCAAATTAATTAGTATTAAATTAATTAGTTTAAATTAATTGCAAATTCATACGCATTGTAGCCATATATTTTATTATTTTGAATTTTCTTCAAGTATGATGAAATGCAATATTTGCTAACGCCATACTTGACGGTAAACTTAAGCAAATACGTTACGTAGTGCGTCAAAGATAAATGAAAACTACTTCAAAACATCTAACGGTAGACGTTATTTCATAATGCATCAACTCACTTAATTAACCTCCATACAGTGTATCCATTAAACTCATTTGAAAAAAAGACCAAAAATAGACAATAGATTCTAAAAAAGTTTGTTTAGCCACACCATCAACGTTTCCCCGTGCCCTTTAATGTAATGTACTTTACACCATGTAGCCAAATTGCTCCTGAGGTTTATATTTTCCGCTTATCGGGGATTGTTTAAAGAATTTTGTGATCTTATAAATGTATGAGATTTATTTCACTATATTAAATATGCAGTTAAATTATTAATATAAATTATTCCTCGGTTTCATTAATAATTCCATACAATTATTTCATTGCTTTGTATACATACGTACTCTATCATAAATCTACTTCTCATGTAAGACGTAGTCGCTTTCACACCTTGATTGCTGTTCAAGACAAATGCCAAAACACCATGTACAGTATAAAATGGTTCTAATGACACTGGTCTACAAAATTAATTTTTTTTCGCCACAATAACTTTATTGGCTGATCTTTAAAGAAAATTTTACGCGGAATCAAAAATTAAAGCCATTTGTCTGTATCAAGTAAGGCTTTTTGACACAGCTCAGCAATTGTTTTGCCTCTGGATTCACTCTAAAGAAATTTAAAATGTTTAACATAACTAAAAGGTACTTCATTGATGATATTCTTGAGTATTTTGCCCTCAAGAACGTCTCTTTGGAGAGTCCAGCAGTCAACTGCCAACATTCTTGAACCTCCTTGATGTTCTTGGTACCCTTTTGTCATAGTTGCCATATCCTGACGGAAGCGCTCTCCGTGTTCGTCTCTTTCTGATTTTCGAGAAAGAAATGAAAGTGAGAGTGGAGAAAGTGAATCTCAAAAGACATGTTACAGCCCAATTTTTTTTATTGATTTAAGAAACTGCTTTACAAGTTCTATTGAGGCCGCAAAATAGCTTCATCTGAGTTTTTTGGGAGAGCCACAGACGAACGAATCGGGTTGCGTACAAAGCGTGGCCACAACGTCCTTGCTTGCCACAAGGGAAAACTCTGAAAGACAATTATTTAAGAACTATTAGTTCATCATAAAAATTATTGAATACTGAAGAAGTTGTCAATGTTACCTTGTCTTAGGCGTACAGAAGATTGCTTTCTGTTGTGATTCGTGCGGAATACAATTTCAGCAAGATTTACGCGCCAAACACTTCTTTGCACGGAATATACAGTTGTAAGGTAGCTCCCGCTACCAACAGTCAAAAATCTATTTTTTTTTCAATGCAGGCAGGATGTAAATTACTACTATGCCTTTTAACTGTTGAGGCAATCTTTTGTGAAAATGCTCGGCTGAAAAATTCTCCAACAATTGACTCTAGCACATTGTGACTCTAAGAAATGCATTTGATTCTCCGAAGCGCCGACAATCTGGCGCGATCTCTCGAGCGTCTATGAAAGCAGTTGAACTTTTCAAAGCGGCTTGTCCTTCCAAAGAGTTCCATACGAAAGACGTCTTTGCCTTTCTCTCTGGAAGCCAACCCGCGGTTTTTAGATAAAAAAGAATATACGTCCAACGCGGGACGTTTAAAATGCATGTTCTTTGCTGTTAATTAGCGCCTAGGAATTGTTATAATTGATAGATTTCAAAGTACGGCGCCAAATTCATTTAATTTTCGCCACCTATGTGCTAACAACTTCTTTATAATTGTCTGGTTTCTTGCTGCCTAAAAAGTGTTCAGCCAAATTCTTGAAGTAAATCCATGCACATTTTTCTAAAACATTTAATCTTCCAACGAAATTTGCCCCTTTCTCTAGTTCTTTAATTTGTAGTCTGACGAATATTCCCTCTTTAATTTTTACATTACTAATTTTCGGGAACTTCTCTTTCAAGTACAAAAAATCCCTTCCGTTTCTGTCCATGGTTTTCACAAAATTCTTTATTAAATCTAATTTTATATAATTTATTCATTAAACCTAATTTATATGAGACGGGAGAAAAATATTTTTTCTATCAACTAAGGTAACATTTATAAAGCCTTCTGGAGAGAAAGTTTTATATACAGTCCAAGTCTACGTTTTGACGTTGCTCTTACGGTCTCCACTGTCCCTTTCACACAAGAAACAGCAATATTTTGTGTATACAGTCTATAAACCTAAAAGCAGAGCAATCACCTTAAATCACTGCGTTCCCGATAAATTTTCATAACGAATCTTATCTAGAATTATCTTTTATTTTCATAAATGTCTTTCATATTAATAACAAGAGCGAGTGGAACTGATTGCAATTTATTTCCACTGTGAAAGAGGACAGCTTCTAAGCTAGCTTTTGGCGAATCACTAAACACTGTTTCTCTGGATGAGCATGTACTAGAGTGTCTGGCACCAATAAATAGTATATTCTTTAAAGTGCGCATAATGATGACTATTATTCACGAGATGAATTTCTACGATTGAATAATAGCCCTTATGCGCGAGTAGAAGTCTATATTTTCTCTATGACCTAGAAATATTAAGAATAAATTTTGAACGGATTTTGTTTTATTTGAGTTTCTTTTAAGAAAAGCACGCAATTTAGAGTAAGCTTCTAGTTTTACTTCATTGTTTATGTGCAGTGGGGTTCTTAACATTGAGTAAATCTTCCATAAACCAAAGGGTATGTACTGTTAAGAAGGTAGTTCAAAATTCATTTTCTGTCGAATGATTAAGGCGAAATGTAAAGAGAAATACGAGTTCAACAGTGTCTAGGTTACCTACATGAAATTGAGAAATCACACTGGTCTACAGAAGTTCAAAAGAAGCGCGAATTGCAAAGAGAATGCAATGCTGCCCGTGGATTTCGAAAATTCTAGGAATGAGATTGATCGACAGGCTGTGGATTCTGAACTGGAATCCACAGGCTGTGTAGTTGACGGTATTCATATATTATATATACAGTAGGAATATGTATATTATTAAATGGCCGTAAAGAAATATTATTACAGTACACTACATCACTTTGTTGAAAAAAAAAAAAATTAAAAATGCCTTAAGAATCCTTAGATGCCTCAGCCGGGAAATGTGCAGGTTGCGTCATGTCTACAAGTCCTGACAGAGCTGTGTCCCCCCCACCCTCTGATGAAACACGAACCTAACATAGATATGTGCACTCCTTCAACTATTATTTATATTCTCTATATAAATTATAATAGCGTAAAGATAATAATTGCAGAAATAACCATTTAAGACAAAAGTTGATAATAAAATACTAATATCTTGAAAACTGTTCGCAATAGCTAAATTTTCAGTACTATAGTACCATGAAAAATTGAGTAAGTGAAAAAATCTTTGTTGACTAGTGTAATATCATAATCGCTCAGGAAAGCAGAAGTTCTTCAACGCTTCTTAACTAGCACCACGTTACGTAATGGTTCTAGTTTGTATGGAGAAAAATATTATTTGGTTTCCTCCGAAAAACATATTTGGTGGGAGAACGCACAACAACGCGCATGAATGAAAGGAACGTCTTACGTCTCGTTTGGAGCCAACCGCTATCACGAACGAGAAGGGAACAGGGCACGTGTGCCCGGAAGCCAGCACGTGGCAGGGCCACGTGCCAGCACGGGCCGGGGCGGGGCGGACGAGGCGAGGCGGGGCAGGGCAGGGCGGGACGAGGCGAGGCGTGGCGTGGCGAGGCGAGGCGAGGCGTGGTGAGGCGTGGCGGGGCGGGACGGGGCGGGCCGGGCGTTCCGGGGAGGGGCGGGGCGGAGCGGGGTGGGGCGGGGCGGGGCGGAGCGTGGTGAGGCGGAGCGGGGCGGGGCGGGCGGTGGCGGGGCGGAACATGGTGGGGCGGAGCGGGGCGGGGTGGGGCGGGCGGGGCAGGGTGGGGCGGGGCGGGGTGGGGCGGGGCGGGGCGGGGCGGGGCGGGGTGGGGCGGGGCGGGCCGTGGCGGCGCGGGCGCGAGGAGGCAACGGGGCAACGGGCGGGGCGGGGTGGGGCGGGGCAGAGCGTGGTGGGGCGGAGCGGGGCGGGGCAGGAGCGGGGCGGGGCGGGGCAGGGGCGGGCCGTGGCAGGGCGAGGGAGGGGGTGGCCGCTGACCGTCCGGCCGCCTGCGGGAGCCGCTGTCCGCACGCGCGCGAAAAATCGGCGGTGGCGCGCGCCGTGGCAGAGACGCCTGGGCCGTCGCGGCGCGGGGGCGACGCGCTCCGTCACCGCCATCGAGCGGCGCTGACGGATGGGCGCCGCGCCGCCCCCGCGCCGATCCCTGCGCCTGGCCGCCGCCCACTGCAGCAGCTCAGACGGTCGCTCGCCAGCCGATCTGCTCACAGCCTCCTGGCCGTGCCTTACAAGCCCACCCTGGGCGTGCGCCATCGACAGTTTCTAATCGTTACTGGATATTTTCCTTTGCCTTTTAGGCGATGTCATACCTCTCCATCCATTTTTATTGAGAAGGATTTGTTCGTTGCTCTTTAGTTCTTGCCGTGTGCTTACGTACGCTTTTGATCACTTCAAGGATTTAAATTTGGACCCTTCATACATCTACCTACGGGCAACTAGTTATTATCGACCGTTTTCTACCTTCTCTTTTCTTCTTATTTCCTGCTCAAAGCTTTTTGAGACTATCCTGAGTTTCTCATTAGGCTTAGCCTCCGACAATCCCAGCTTTTACTCCAGAGTTCATTTCATTTTGTTTTCAATCCGACCCTCTTCTTTCCTCCCACCTCGCAAAACTGACCTTTCGTCGATTCTAACATATGGCCACTGGGCATTGGAATACACTCGGCAGCCCCTGCAGCCGAAGCCGACTCCACCCGCAACACCGCACACGCGCGCCCGCTCTCCTGCTCGCCCGCCGGCCTCGCCTCCCCCGCGCGCTCCTCGCCGCTCCACTTCGTCGAACCGACGCGACGTCCCATCCCTCTCCGGCTGCCACCCGCCCCCCCCACGCGACGCCGCGCTCCTGCCCCTCGGCCGTGAATCTCCCCTCCCCTCTCCCGCGGCCCCGCCCCACGCCGCGCGGCGGCGTCTGCCCGCGGCGGGATTAGCATTGCAAAAACGCAACCTGCCGCCGGGACAAATTGAAACATCTTGGCGCGCACGTTATTTACCCCGACGTGGAGCGGGACGACGGGGGCGGGGGGCGGCGGAGCGACGGACGACGGCGGGGAGCGGCGCGGGGCGGGGCGGGCGCGGGGCCGCTAACACACATCAAGAATTTCATTACGGCCACGATAGAGTGCGGCGCCGCGATCATCGGCAGTCGGCTAAATGGACACTTTTAGCATATAGATTGGAAACTGGCGATGGCGGCGGCGGCGCCGACGGAGAGGCGGGGGCGGCGCGCATTGTCGCGATCGGTCGATATGGCTCCACCCCCACTCACGCCGCCCCCGTCGCCTCGGCCGCCGCCGCCGCCGCCAGGTGCACCGGCTAATCACGGCGCCACGGACGCGGACCTAGCTGCTCCCCCGCTGCGGTCGCTGGTACCCGAACCGAGTGGCTGACACCGCCGCCTCCGCCGCCGCCGCCGCCGCCGCCGCCGCCGCCGCCGCCGCCGCCGCCGCCGCCGCCGCCGCCGCCGCCGTCGCCCTGAGCCGCTCTGCTGCGCCGACCTCCGCTCTCCGCCGCGCCGCGCCCCGGGCCTCAGCGCAAATGGCCTCCGAAATTGTTGTTCCCGGAAACTGTCACGTGGAAACTTGGTCGCTGAAAAATTGATACTCCCCAAAAGCCGGTCCGGGCGCGGCTGCTGGGCAGAGAGCGGGGACGGCGGAGGGGCGGGGGCGCCACGGTGCGCGGATTAAGGCGCCCTCGCTGAAAGCTACAGGGTGGGTGGGTCGCCAGGGGTGGGTGGGGGACGCGGCCGTTCCCGGAGTACCAGCACCACTGCTCCATCAAAGTGCTGCGAAGTGGTACGTGGTCAACACTGAAGTTGCTAATGCCTTGATGGTCAATTATGTTGCCTACTCATGTCATTTGTCACTTGATATCACTTGCTGTCGCCAAATCATTGCATATGTTATATCGCATAATCTTTTCTTCAACCTACGTACTTTCCAACCAAATACTTCAAATATTTACTCGTCTTCTTAGCATTTACCTTTATCAATCCCCAATTGAGCTCATTTTCGCCTTTTTGTTTTCCATTTTCACATTAATTAATATTTATTCTTGTTCTTTATGTTGTTTTTTTTTTTTCACCTAAATCTCTCGAATATGTTTTATTCCTTTAATGAATACTGGTATTTGTTACTTTGCTGCATATTACCTGAACTCTTGATTTCCACCCCACATTCCGAAAAGCCCTTAATATCAACACCCACATCTAAAATATGTAGTATCCCCTAAAGCTATCCCAACCACATTATAACATCTATTACTGCATGTTCATCTATACCTTCCCCACTATTCGCTATTCACCTCTGCCGACCTCCTCCCCCCCCCATTGATTGACTTGACCTTCTTTGCCAGCCCTTCTCTCTCTTTGCCATCGCTTCGCAAAAGAACCTATCCATTCTCTCTCTCTCAGTCACTCTCGCGAAAGCCTTGCGACATGCAGCAAAGCGTTGTTGCTGCCACAATCCCAATCTCCTCTGTTCTTGCCATCTCCTCCACCCCCGCCGCCACCCCCACCGCCACCGCCGTCGCGACTCCCCCTCGCTCCTGAGTCCCTGACGCCCGGCCTTATTATTAACACGCGATTTTCGTCGCCCGCTTTAACTCCTTTCTGCGCCTGACACTTTTTTGCGCTCTTTGTGGGACGCATGCGCGTGGCTTGCTAGAGTGCTTGCATGCTCTCCTGTGGCTGAGAGCGCAACAGCTGTGACTTGCTAACACGGTGTCGAGGTTTCGGCACTTTTTCCTTCCTCGTTCCCGACACACGCTTAACGCTGGGCTGGGAATTCGGACAAGACGCCTGTTTTAATTTCATGAACAGGATTAACTAAGAGTGTGAGAACTCGACTACATAACTCTCTATGTATTCGGTCATACATGATTATGTCTATAAACAATCATAAACACGATAATTGAAGGAATTATTTAAGATACGTTATGGAAGAAAAATAAAGAAATACATTAGAATATATGATCAAATAACCGCGCATTATATATTTCGATTGTTTTTCACGATCTAAGATTCAAAATGGAACATAAATGCTCTAGTAATTTTGTTGAGCGTTTACGATCACTTAGTGTTAATCATTTGTATTAAACATTTTGGAAAAACATTTATTCTTCTTGTTTTAAAGAACTGCGTTAATCAACAATGTTTCCTTCTATTGGCAATTAATATTGTATTTACCAAGTTAATCACATGGTTTAATTTGCATCAACATCTGAGCATTTGAGACTATTGTATAATGTTTATGCGAAGATGCATGAAGCAAGACATTATTCATCAAACCAAATTGAATTTTTAAAATACAGTTTTCAAGTATTAAATACTTAATATTACCTTTACTTTTCGCATGTATAAAGATAAACATTCATTTTTAATTAATTAACTTCCCGCGGAAAGTATTTAACAGGCGTACATTTGCATTTTTAACGGAAATTTGTATTACTTGTTTATTTGATGTAATTAATCCTTTGAAGATGTTATGAGCACGCTGTACATGGTACTATTTGCTTTCAGATAAGTAGTGTACCTCAAATGTTAATTCACTCGGCAAATTATAATGTGTGTGATTATAATAAACAAGAGGAAATGATGATGTTACTAACAGTTTGGTGAGAGTGGTTGGTAGTCCTGGCAGCAAAATGAAGAATATTTGTATGAAAGCTTGGAATACTTCTCATCACGTAGAGCTACTTGTTATTGAACCAGCAATGTCTTCCTGGTAAACTGAAAATTTGGGAGCAATATACAATTTGTAACTTGAATTGTAAGATACTTTTCAAACTCAAAAATCTGGGAGTACCTTTCTATTTACAAGATATTATAAGTAGTTTTATTGCAGACCGAACGTATAGAGTTAAAGTAAACAGCGCACTTTCACAAACTAGAACAATAGGAGCGGGGGTACCTCAAGGTTCTGCACTATCGCCGCTCCTCTTCAATGTTTATTTTTCAGACATTCCCACATTAGGACACTCAAATCTTGCGCTATTCGCAGATGATACTGCAATATACACAACTCATGGAGATATAAAAATAGCAAAAGATAACATCCAGGCGGATATCTCATGCTTTCTAGAGTGGGCTCAACAGTGGAGAATAAAAATAAACCCAACTAAAACCCAGGCCAAAATTTTTACTCTTTGTAAACCAAAGTTACCTCGCCCGCTAGTATTAAATAACACTATAATCTCATGGCTCCCATCCGATACACCAGTAAAATACCTTGGGGTTCATATTGATAGCAAGTTAACTTGGAAAAAGCACATTGAAGTAATAACCAATGTAACATACGCCAAAATATCAAAACTATACCCATTAATTAACTTCCGCTCAGCCTTAAATTTGGAATGTGCTATCTTAATATTTAAATCTATTATTAGACATCACTCACATATGCCTGTCCGGTCTGGAATAACACAGCTAAAACCAACATTGAAAAACTTCAAATAGTACAGAACAAGTTTTTACGAAAATGTGCAAAGGCCCCTTGGTTCATATCAAATACACATATTCAAAGGGAACTTCAAATAGAACCCATAATAGAACATATAAGAAAAAACCGTAACAATTTTTTTACTCTTCTTTCATCCTCTCCTTGCAGTACAAAATTCACAATGGGAAAAACTTTAAACAATCCCAAAAGAATTCGCTCGCGATATCCCAAAGACATGTTTAAACCCCCATAATAATATGTATTAAATATGTAAATCTTCATCCCAATGTATGTATAGAGTGTATCTAGATTTAAGAATGTATAATGTATGTAAAAATTGTGTATTGTACGTCAAAAATTGTGTATTGTTTAGTTGTAAGTATTAGAAATATAAGTATTAAATTCTGTAAATTAGCTAGTAGTAAGATACAAGAGTGAGAGGTAATATGCTCAAATGTGAATTTACAAACGTTATGTATTACAAATAAAGATGTACAAACCCCTGAGAGGCAAAACTGCCGAACAGGAAGAAAATAAATTTATTTAAAAAAAAAAAGAATTGTAAGACCACATTCAAGGGAAGAAAAATGTTGAAATTTAAGTTTCTTCAGATACACTCTCCTTTCCTTCTTACTATTTCTGAAAAAATATCAAGTTTTGTGCTTTCGATAGGCACAATTTTAGATGTAATATTAACATCGTCGCTTATTTCCTTTTTCCTGAAAATATATTCCGGAAACGAAAGCAAAGACTCCAGAGCAAAGGGGTTCTGAAACAAAAGCAACCAAGCAAGAGGGTGCTCCCTATATAATTAAAGAGTCATTTTTCCAAATTATTATCCGACTTTTCTTCAATATTTTTCGTCGCTTCTCACAGTTTCTATCATTTATTGTAAAAATTTTCATGAATCATGTATTATTTATAAATATAGTTTCTCTTCAAGATCATTATGACTCTCAAAAATTAAAAAAAGTCAACATATCAGTAATTTGTTTAGAGGTTTCTATTTAGTTTCTCCTCATATTCTGTATGATGATAATGTAATTTTTCATACCCTTGAAAGACAATTTTTTGTGGAACAAGGATCAATAAATATTATTAAAAAATTCGTCGCGCACGACGAACGATTTCTAATGATAAACAGGGCCATATTATTTTTCCCGCAGTAAATTTCTCGGTGGCTGTTTCGGGCTTCCTGCTGCCGCGGAGACGAAGCCCTGCGCGGTTGGGATTTATTCGACAGCAACCTGCGACGCAGGGGAGCGCCAGTCTTCCTCGATCGGTCGCGTTTTGCTCAAACTTTAAGAGCTGCGTTTAAAGACTCTTCAGCATAATAGGAACTTCACTGAACGGTTGTTGCCAGCGGAGAGAAGCGCGTTTTAGACTTTATTGCCCAGGACATTTCATCCCCCTCTTCATGTATATTTAAATGAGTGTGTCGATGTCATCAGAGCGAGTGTCGAGAGATATTTGGGTCGCTTCAAACTACATTGGAAATCGTGTTATCCCAAGTGAGCGTTGCAGCGGAATAGGTCGCTCTTTAAGCTCTGATCTATGTAGCTGATAAATAATGTTGATTATTATCGTAATTGTTCGTAACTGGTCTAATTACAGCTGTTGCATTTCTAATTTACCAGAAAGCCATCGCTGGTTCAGTAACAAGTAGCTGTACGTGGTTCGGCATCCGAATTATTCCAAGCATTCAAACAAATATTCTTCATTTTAGTGGCAGAACTACCAGAAGCACTCACAAAGCTATTAATAACAGCATGATTTTCCCTTGCTCATTATAACACACTAACAAGATAATCTGCGGAATTAATCAATATTTGAGATATACTACGTATCTGAAAAAATTAGTGCTATATATAAGGAAGCGTGCTCATGATATCTTCAAACCATTAATTACATAAAATATAATACAAATTTACGTTAAAAATATAAATGCTCATATATTAAATATTTTCCACTGGAATTTAATTAATTAAAAATGAAGTTTATCTTTAGACACGGGAAAAATGCAATACTACGTATTTATTACTTTAAAACTGTAAAAATGAATTGAATATAAAATTTCAAGCTCTACGTGTAACAAATAAGAATATCAGATAACATCAAATACATTTTCAGTAAACTCTTATCACTGCTGACACCCTTTAGAAATGTCAATGAAAGTACGATGCATTCATAATCGGGAGAGATTGAAAACGATAAAATAATAATCGAGTCTACATATTTTGTGGCATCCTCGTTTATGTTGGTGATCTACCTCGCTTAAAAAAATTGTGAAACACAGCTCGACAGGACAAGCTTTGATTTTCCATTTCCAGCGTAGGTAATTAACTGAATGGTCTATTTAACGACGAAATGAAACTGCTACCTCCATTATTCTGCAGACTCAACTGATCACACCGTTTAAATAGGCTTTTCACAACAGCTTTTACCCAATTTTCCGGAAAAGACAAAAGCAACTGAAACATGAATCGGATTTTGTAATAGGAAGGAAATTGAGGAATTGAGGCGTAATTTCTTGATCGTAGTTGTTTAAGCATCTGTTATATTCCATTTTGGCATTTATAACAGTTGCTTAAGTTTTTACAGTTTGTTCGTACTCGTGGAAGGTATTGTACTCACTACTAGTCTTCAATACTTGTATTTTAATAGTTTTACATAATTATTTGTCTCATATACCATAATATCCTTTTTGTGTTGTAAACCTTTATATACGTGTTGCTAATATTTGTTATTGATATTATTATGCATCAATAGCCAACTCGTGGCTCAGAGTGAATGTCGCTTGTCTCTCGCCAAGAAGGTCCGGGTTCATTTCCCGGAAAATCTCACGTGAAATTTGATCGGACAAAACGACCTTGACTGGTTCACGGAGGCTAGTCCAACCCATGTTGTGTCCTAAATCTTACCCCTATCCTGATTCCTTCCCAGTTGTGGCCGCTGGGTAGTGACGCAGGAGCGCGTAAGAGAGGCGCGTACGCGGTGCTACCAGGCTGCCCTCTTGACCACTGACAACGCTCAGTTCCTCCTAACTTGAAATCAATAAAGTGGTCGCTAATGACCTCGTGGTTAATGCGACCTTAAATAAACAAAACAAAACCATTTAGAGCCCGTTCTATATTAATATTCAATGGATTCATACAAAATGTTTTAGTCACTGTCAACAATACACATTTTTTAAATTTTTAATTCAAGAATCAATTAGTGATTATGTCATATATCAGACGATTTTGTTAATATTTTTCATATGTATTTTTTATTTCTTTCTTCATGGCCCACTAACAACCTATAGGATACAAAACGTAACTAAAACATAGTTTCAATGTACAGTAAGTTTGTAAATTGTATAAAAGCAATTAATAGGGTAGATGATTTTAGTATACAGATGAAACATCATGGTTTTACAATCAGTAATAAAAACCGTTAGAAAATGTATGCGATCAGTTCCCAGGTTTCACAAAGATCAAATAACTGAACAGTAGTGCACTTTATGACTTACTTACTCATGCCGGCGCAATTTCGATAAAAGCACCAATAACCCAAGTCATTGTCGGCGCGATAGAGGAAAGATAGCCCTTTCGTCTGGGCGAAGAATGGTGGCGCCTTAGGTGGAAAGAAACCGCGGCATGCGCCAAATAAGTTGCTCCTAGTGTTGTTTGCGACCGCCATCGCCCTCATGCGGCCATTCCCGCGGAAGGCGAGCCGCGACATCAAAAGGCAATCTCCCGCACCTGAGAACGAAGCACCGCCCGAGCGGCCCGGCGGGGCACATAAAAGCGTCGTCGCCCGCGTCATTCGGACCCGCGGCCGCCCCCCCCCGCCCCCCCGCCCCCTCCTCTCACCGCCCCACCCCGTCATGTCCTGCCCCACCACGCCCCTCCACACTCCCCGCCCCTCCCCTCCCCGCCACTCCCTCACCCTCCCCTGCCACTCCCCTCCCCACCCCGCCCCTTCCCCACTCTTTCCTGCTTCACCCTGCCCCGCCCCCTATCACCCGCCCTACCCCGCCCCGCCCGACACCTCCCACTCGTCCTTCCCGCCCCTCCCCGCCGCCTTACACCCGCCCGCCCCGCCCCGTCCGTCCGTCCCGACCCGCCTCGCCCCACCCACCGCTCCCCGCTCCCCGTCCATCTCGTTTCTTTCCTTCGAATTCGCGGATTTCCTCTGCCACGTCACACCGATAATACTGTCATGCTACATCCTTGCCAAGAATATAACCCATTCTTCTCATATCCATCCAACGTCTATGTCATTATAAGGCATTTTCATGATGGCATCAACTTTTGTCATTGCGTTGGCTCTGACTGGGGTTCAAGTCCCGACGATGACAGAAATTTTGACACTAGCTGGTCTGCTAGGTCAAATTCAGTCGCTGTCTGGAGAAGAATTCTAGGGGCCGGCTGCTCTGATCGGTAGTTTTCCGCGGTTTCTTCAATCAATATCAGGCGAATGCTGGAGCAGTGCTCTAATAAACGGGCGACTGACAGCGGGCGATTATTCATTCCTCTGCCTTATCCTTTCCTCACCCCTAATTTACACACACTCACATGCACTGCCACACATGTCGGGAAACCAGTCGGGAGCTTACAACGTGTACCGATTACGGCGGTGCGAGCTGGTGGGAGATGCCTGGTTGGGAAAATTCGTGCCGGCAGATGTAGGTCGACGCTGGATCTCGCCAGTCAGCGGGGGAAGATCACCACCACCACCACCTCCTGCGATAAAAACATGCACTACACTTACCGGAGTAATGAACTTAGGTTGACGCGTCATTAATCACTGATCAATCAAACAATCAATCTACCTCACTTCCTTTCTAATTCCTGTCATTCTATTTACACATACCGTACTCTATAGTCACCTTCATCGTTTTCTCAAAGACTTGTTCTAAAATTTTCCACGAAGAACATGGTATCTCTTGGCCTTTTGATGGTATCTAGAAGATGTTTTTGACGGTTTCTTGTAGATAGTTTTGATGGCTTCTTTAACTCTGCCGTGTCCTTTTTCTCTTAGCGTCACCTCCACTTTTCTTCTGCTTTCACTCATCTTCCAGGATAATTGTTAGTATTTTCCTTTGTACTTCTTTGTCTAATCAAAATCGCAATCTCATCATTTTCCGCCTCTTTTCAGGGCTTTAACACAACTCAACAATTGCGCTTTATTCTAAAGAGGCTTCTAAGATTGACAGCGCCTGAGACAACTGGAACTTCATTAAGGGACCCTTCGGTCTCCTTTGAAACGTAATGAAGGCGTTGGTGGGGACCACGAGAACAAATGAAGAAGATGTAGAGGTCGAGGCGGGTCATATTGACACTGAAAAGTATGTAATAGAGATGACACGATTTCTTTTACCAACGTTAACACTTCGTCAGGCTACTTTCTGTTGTTTCAAGTTTCGTTCCTCGAAAAACAGCTAATACATTCCATTAAAACAATACTAATCACATATTTTACGTATACTCTAGCATATAAAATTAAAAGAAAACAATGATTGCAGCATTGTAAAACGCAGTTTAAGAGATTTTTACTGAGCCAACTATTACAAACGCAATGCAGTAAGTACATTATCATTTATATGAACATTATCTCATTGGTCGGGAAATAAACACATTCAAAAATAATAATATACTAATTCAACTAAATTTTTATTTTGATACAAATAAATTTCGGGGAGTTTTACGAGCGAGACACACAAAATAGGTAAATCTTCTCAAAATATCCCTAAGCGATATTTAAAATCCGAAAAATATGCACTTGTGTTTCATTCTGGACTCGAAAATCCTGAAATGTATAGTTGTTTATATTTCTTGATTATTGCTTTCTAAACACGACCTTATAGCATTATACTCGTCCATGTCATTGGGTTTTTTTTTCAGATGCTGCAGCGCGCTGGCGTGAATTTAGTGGGACGATGAAAGGCACACGGAAAGATGTGAACGAAGAGATGCACTGCGAACTATGATTGGGGGGCGGATTTTAATGAAATGTCATTTTTTCTTTTAACTTTAGAACAATGTCGTTTAGTATAGGAATTCATTTTATGTTATGACAAAACGAAATTACATACTTTTATAAGTCTTCTTTTGTATTGCATTTTTTGTTGATTTCGGCTAATAAGTCAGTTTTTACATTTTCGCGTCATTTTTAGTGCATTTTCGCTTATTTATTCTGCTTTAATGTCATTTTAATAGTACTTTCTACAAATAATATTTACGAGATGCAACAAATGTTCTTCACAGAATTCTTTAGTATAGAATATTCAATTTCTTCGCATAGAAATTGTAATGTCAGCAACTAGCTAGTCCCAGAGGGTTCTGGGCGTATCGCGAAGTCCAGAAAATTCTCGACGGCGCCCTTCGAGTATAAATACGCGGCGGTCGGCGGCAGGCGACCGCGAGTCAGTCTTAAGTCCGAAGTGGAAGCTGAACTGTGAAGAGTGTGCATCGCGGTGAATAGCAGTGCAGTGATTGTGCTCAGTGATGTGAAGCGTGGTCAGTGCATCGAACTGTGCAGTGGATGCAGTGGAGTTAGTGCAGTGGATTGTGACCAGAGCATCGGACGATGGCCAGTGCATCGAACTATAGTCAAGAGAAGTGTGACGTATAAAGAATAATAAAGTGTTTACAGTGATTGGTATTCTTTTAACAAAAACCTTTATTTTGTTTCTTAACACAGAGTTTTAATTCACCACCTAGAATCGTAACAATATATATATATATATATATATATATATATATATATATATATATATATATATATATATATATATATTACTTATAATTTAAGAAAATGTTGTGATCAACTTGTGAGATCCTAAAGAAAAAGAAATGAAAGAGTAATAAAAAGTAAGGGTACTCGCTATCACATTCACAGGAGGTAGTGGTATCGGCAATTCTTCACTGGGGCATTTAGGCCTTACAGCAGATGGTAAATTAGAATTTTGCAGTTTTGTCAGTTTTTGATGGGATTTCAGCTATTTTTGTCAGACGGAAATAACAGTCGTTTGTGTGAATTCGATTCCCTCCAAATCATAGGAACAGTAAAAGGTATGTGTCTTTTGAACCTTGTAACTAGCATGTCAAATGTGTAACACCAGTCAGCATATAAGAGGGGCTATTTCCTGTCCTGTCGCCTACCTTACATCAGAAATAAAGTCCGTAACACTTTCTTATCCGACGATAAAATGTCCGTTTTTGTGATTTCAAAGTTTTTTTTCCACAGATATAACCAAACAAGTTTCTGTTATTTACAAAGTTACGAGGCAGAAAGTTCTTCTTCTGAATTAATACAGAGCACAAATTTCACGATCCTAGAACAACAAGCAGTCACATCCCAAGCACTTTCTACCCTGTCAGAATGCTGGTATGGAACTGGCCAGAAACGCAACGCAATTCTATCAGTTCGAGCACGACTTGTCAACCAACGTTGCCAAACCTTCATTACCTAGAAGTAAATTTTCTAAATCAGTGTCTTGCGTAGAATTTCCTTGTCAATATTTCGATTGTTCCTTAACAATTAAGTCAGCAGATTAATTCAATGAAGCTACAGCAAAATAACTAGTAAGCAGAGTTTTCCAGCATTTCCGCTGTTAGTTTGTAGCGTGTCACAAAAAAACTGAGCCTGATAGGCCATAACTTATTTCCTAAACGAATTCAGTGTCCAAGTCTTTTCGAAGAATACCATTCACATTCTTTGTTACAAAAATGCTGTTGACCAGTGTAATTAATCTCTAATACGTTTCATAAAGACCTGCAGAGATATTGATTCGTTACCAAATTAGAAAACGTAAATCTTAAGAAACAAATTTATAATTGTAGTTGTAATAATTCGTCATGCATTATCCATTATTTAAATGATTGGCTTATAATTTCGTTTACCGGAAATGAAGTAAGAAATAAAGTAATAAGAGAGAAAAAAGGAAAAATAATGAAACAATAAACGCGAGCTAGAAAAAAAAGGAATCCAGGATCTGGCATAAAAGTTGATAGGTATGGTTTCAGAGACAGCAACGACCGAGTAGGCTGGTAGAAGGAAGAGCAATGGAGGTCAGACCGAAAATGCCGCAAGCTCGTTCACCTGCAAGTCTTTTGCTCGGCCTAGCAGAAAGCGAAATCATTGTGCGTTCGCCGGCATGGCAACGGCTGGCCATCAGAAATGCCTGGTCTCTCTTCCAGCAAGGAGACTTTGGCCTCCTCCTAAATCCTCCAACGCAAGGATTTTCAACCGATATCATGGTGGAGGGACCGCCTTTTTCCTTTTAACATACATTCATACAGATTCCCTATGCAATGGTTTACTATTTTCTTATAGCTCTACATTTTTAAAAGACATGAATCACAATTTAAGAATTTTGTATGTATGTTACGCCAATGTTTAGTTTGATATTTGCTGCATCACTATGCAAGTCATTGTTACGTTTTCTTTAAAAAGTGAGGTAATTTAAAATAACAGTAATGTGAAAAAAATTGTGATAGAACAACAGAACCTTTACAGCTGAAACGTATTTCATTACTTTCATTATCTAAAAATCTCAGGAAACAATATTTGAGTTTTATTTTTGGTTAATATAACCTAATACAAAAATGTAAAAAAATGTGAACATTAAGCTTTTTAGTTATAGATTCCCTTATTTCCACTTAATAACGCAACCATTATTGTTAAATTTCGTAAATACTATGTGATCAAGCTCATCAAAATTCAGTGGTTGATATTACACAACATTACATCATTGTGTAATGTTTTTGTATTTTTGGCTATTTTTTCAAACTGGAAATTCTTAAGATAACGAGAATAATAAGTTATGTCGTTGATTAGGTATCAACGATCCCAGTTGAATTAATTCATCTCCAAACAGAATACATCCCAGTCGATCTGACTTGAGTAGAAGGTCTTCAATTTTGAAAAATATTAATTCATTTTTCACTTTTCATGAAGCTCCGGCGACACTTTCAGCAGTTTCTCAAAAGTGTCTCAAAATTTTTTCTTTAAATTTCTTGTACTTATACAGTAAAATACATTTATAAAGGTGGCATAGGTTCTATTGTTACTTTCTCGTATATGTAGTATATAGAAAGTTACGTAATGCTGCGCGAAAAAACGGTGGATTTTTCGCACAAAAAATTCATTGCCGGGCCCTAAAAACGAAAAAGTGGACAAATCCCGTTGCTAAAAAAATCCTCTGACACGTGGTGTAGCCAGAATCCGTTTTGTTGGTTCTTTAATGCCAAAAAAGGAAATGAAAGCAAAATGTCCGTTTATCCGTCTGTCTCTCCGTGCCCCCGTCTGTCAGCACTACTAGCGCCTAAACCGTGCGTAGGATTTTTTCAAATTAAAGAAACCCTTGGCTCTAGTTGAAACTTTGCTATTTTGAAAATTATTCTTTAAAATTTGGAGGTACTTTATATGATGCGCCCCGGACATTTTCAATTTTTTCTCAAAAACGGCTCTAAATTTATTCTTTAACTTTCTGATAAGAATACAGTTTAAAGGCGGCATAGGTGCGACTTTCACGGTTAACTCTGAATTTTCGAAAATTGGAAAGATTGAATTTTTTCGGCGCCTTCCTACAGTTATAATATTGAAGATAGAGGTTTTCTTTGCAATAAAATTTTGATTTTTTCTTTAATTTTTTAGTAGGAATAGAGCTACATGTACCCTACGAGTTGACACAAACTCCATATTGCTCTATGTTTTTGTTTTTTTCAAAAATTACAAAAATTTAATTTTTTTGACTAGCCTCTCACGTTGCTAATACTTACATTAGCGACAAATACTTCAAATGTTTGCATTTACGAGTACATGCGCTTTAAATGATGTCATATATAATGTTTGTGAACGTCATCTGTGGCAACACGAGAGTGAAAAGTACCTGCGATCTTTTCAGTGTTATGAGTCCGGGTTTGGTTTAGAACCATCTAATTATAAAACGCTATTGACTCAGTTTGAAACAAATGACTCATGAGTAAAATAGCCATTAGAACTATTATATCATCTCTAAACAGAAACATTTTGCAAACAGTTAAGAGTTTTCGTTTAAAGGCTTTGTATGGAAATGTGATTTTTGTGAATAAAATTTGGTTGGCCGTAGATACTATGTTGTCCCCTAGTCAGCTCTTCTTAACCTACTTTATAACAAAAACACTGAATCTAATAATATTTTATAATTAATATAATGAACTCTTATTCGCTGTCTCTGTGCGAGATGTAATCAATATATTGAAACCACTCGATATTTCGCCTTGTAGCATGATGGAAAGACTCTTTCCACAATACCTCGACGCGCGAGCAAGCATGCGTTTATGATGTTATAGATGCAGAGAGAAAATTGCAATCTTCAAAGAGTGGTTTTAAATGGAAAGTTTATTTTGCATTTGTAAATAAACGCGATGTCCAGCAATCGTGCAACACATTTCCATTCCTAAAAGAACTGATTATAATTAAATGTGATGCATTATTTTTTTAACTTAACCGTCTAGGTAAATGAAAAAAAGTTAATTAGATATCTAACAAAATGTTTGTAGTGAATATTGTTTGTATTGTTATAGAAATTGTAAATATCTCTCAATTTATAGTATTAAAGAATAAGTACTGAAAGATATTAAACTATATTTTGGGAGACTACGATTTCAGGTATTTAATTTGTACCAGGAATCACTAGTTTCTGAATTGACTTTATGGACATAGGATAGGAGCAAAGACAGTTGTATTTACATGACGCTCTTTGCAGTCCGATTCCAGACGTTCTTCTGCAGTCACGTCGCTACTTTACGCCGCATCCCTCGCCGTTGTTTAACGCCGCCCCCCCCCCCCGCCATATTCCCTCGCTATCTCCGAGGCTCAAACAAACTTCGCCTCTCGGGCGGCGGAGGGCCCGCGTGGTCCCTGGAGTCGAAGGCAGCGTCTGGCGCGAAAGCCGATAGGCCTCTCCGAGCTGTACTTAGGCGGGGGCGGCGGGGAGGAAGTGTCGCCCCGAAGAGCAGGAGGGTGGGGTGCTGGCGGAGGCGGCGCCATCTCGGACAATATGGAGAAGGCGCCGTCCTGCGCACTGCGCGGAGGCAGAACGGATCAGAGCCGAGAGCTTTGGGGCAGGGCCTGGCCGAGGCGCTTCCGCAAAGGAAGGCGCGCAAACGACTGCGCCAGGGAGTGCTGGCGGAAAGAAAAATGTAAGTGAAAAAGTTACAAAATTAGAGAAAAAAGAAGAACAAAATATAAAAATGTAAATGGTATCCAGAACATTAGACTGAGAAGAAGTATCTTAAATCTTGCATATCAACAACTGACAGTATTTGATTGCGTTTCGTAAGTACTACATGGTTCTGCGAATAACGATACTACTATTTTGCGCCAGGAAGTTGTGTCTATAGGAACTAAAACGTTAAGATGAGTATTGGCCATTTTCGATGTAGTTTTGATGTAGAAGTATCGATGCTCTGCAACTATATAGCAGATGTACTAACACTGTGACAAAAGAAGCTAATCAAGAGACAAATTGAAGCATAATGGAGAAGTGATTAGATTATATTAAACATATGTATTGTCGAAAGCACGTTTTTATAGACTGGAAATTATGATATTGTAATCACTTAAAGACAAAACTAAGCTATAGGATGATCGTCAGTCAATGCAGTAAAAAATATTCCATAGAGAAGGAAGTGACGAGCGGAAAAGCAATATGTAGCAATATGTAGGCATATTCTCGAAGGATGAAAATACGTCATATTTGACAAGAAAATTGAGCCACAAGTCATTATTTTCCGTCAGTCGATAAGAAAAATACTATGTGATGTTGGCAAGCACACACAGTGTATAAAGTAAAAATGACACGAGAAATGCGTAGTCAAGAAAATTGTACATCCATTATTCAATGCACTCGTGTGTGAGCTGCAGAAAATGCTTAAAATATTGTACAGTGAAGTAATCGTGGTATAAAGCATGAGAACGAGGGAAACAGCGGTATGTTGGAGGGGAATCGGTAGTGAGTGAGAAAAGTAAAGTTATGGAAAGGCCATCGAGAATAAAGAGGGGAAAAAGTAAAAAGGAGAATGTATTTCATATCAAGACGACGAAGAATTGTAGATAAGTAGTTATTAATATAAGCAAAACAATTAAGGAATGCATAAATAACGGCAATAAATGGTGGATTAAAATTCCTGTTAGTTAAAAAATGTATAAAAAACATCAATAAACGATCGGAAACAGTGATAATAATGCTATTGGACAAGTATTAGCACAAGTAATGTGTGCATTGTGTAGTGGCTAGAGGGTTACGTAAATACTTAGAGTGGATCTTACTTCTCATATTTGGTCATTTTTTATTTTTTGAGTCCGCCAGATTTTTATCGAATGTTTTAAGAAATGCTTTGAGAAAAAGCGATGAACAGCAGATAAGATTAAAAAGAAGCCTTAACTCCCCAAAAATTCTAAACAATAGCGTATTATTACTGAAATAATATAAAGTATAAGATATAATGTAGTATTGTAGAGTACATACTACACTTCAAAATAATGTAAATTCTAATATGCTCACAATAACCACGTAAGTTGATGTGACTTTAAATTAAAAGTAGTGGTGCTACAAAAGCAAATACATTTTAACATTTTGTTAACGCTATTTTTTCCGGCGCCGGTGGAGAACTCAGTTTCGTTTGTCACCTTGATCTAGCAATTTGTCCTCTGTAAAATAAATGCGCGGTTTGTTCTCTCTGAAATCGATGGACATAAGTGCATAATATCCTATGGTGTAGCTGGCTCCTAGCAGTGGTAGGATACACATGGAGCTCCGTTCTGCTCAGTAACACCGAAAGTGAAGTACTGATTCGACAAGTTTATTTAGTTTAAAGTCCTAAAGTATTAGTGTCAGTGTGAAGTGTAGTACAGTGCGCCGCACAAACCAAATCTAATTTATCCAATAATTAGTGGCAGTGCAGCGCCGCCCAGCCCTGGCTTAGGCCAGAGCATCGCCGAAGCCACGGCGGCCGTGTACGGCACGAACGCCGTGGACGCATCACCCAGTCCAACACAGCATCATAAAAAAGGGACATCTAGAAGCGGAAGAACAGAAAAGAATCCGTGACCTGCAGCTAACTTCGGCCGACCATATCGTGGCTAGAGGTGGGAACTGAAACACCACTCGTGAGCAATGCCGGTAACGACATACCCGAGGTTAGTAACCATGACTTAGACAGCGGTCTTGTCCTCGGCCAATATGCCCAAGGGCCCTCTAGTAATGGTAGCAGCAGTGTAAACTTTACCAACAACAGTGGAAAAGAAATCAAGTAACAAAAAATTATACAATATATATTATAAATGATTATATTGTGATGAACCCGACCTGCCGCATACGACAACCCACGCATGTGAGCAATGCGCGTAGCACGCGGTCTGGATACCTCACAAAAAGGGGGGGAAACACCGTCACACAGAAGTGTGTCGGTAATCAGTTGACAGGTGTGCGCGTTAAATTTATAAATGAAGGGCGCCAAACGGGCACTTACCTGTCACCTGGCACCGGCATATGAGAACCTCAGGGGTGAGCACTCTTGAATGAGGGCATGCACTGGGTTTGCTACTATTACTACTTTACAATAATTACAAAGTTATGTTCCATTTTAAGTGTCAATCGCCTGAATGGCGAGAACTGTCTGTGGTCGTCCTCAAAACAAACGCTGCCGCGAACCGCGTTGTAGCAAGGCGCAGCCAGCCGGATGCAGCAATACGTGCGGTGCTAGCGTTCCTTCCCGTTCCAATCCTTCGCAGATCCGCCGCCCGTAGTCAGGAAATGGATGAAAAAAAAGCTCCGATCGGTGGGTATCGGAGGAGGCCGTCAAACGCCACCCCACTCCGTACCAGGTCAGCCTCGATAACTCGGCTGCCCAATCGATCCTTACGGATCAACGCCGGCCCGTTGAAATGGAATAAATTCCAGTTTTGTGCTTTCAAACGGGGCGGCCTGCACTCCGTTGGTCGGCCAACACTAATCGCCGGCTCCAACTACCTCTCCTCAACACAGCAGTCTCTTTTCTATGCCGTTCTCTCGCCTTCTGTCTTCTGCCAAAAATCCTCCTCTCTCGAGCTTCCTGCGTCGCATCCCCACTCTCTTTTCTAATTTCGCACATCGCTCCTTCACGTGATCGGAATTTTAAATGTTATTTGTAAGCCGATAGGGCATTTTCTAACTAACGTCATTTTCTGGGCGCCAGATTGGTGGTCTTTGTTTTCCGTGTGTTTTGGCCAGTACACCAGAAATGAACAAAGCAGTCCTTTCTGCTGTCTCCGTGATGATTATGAGTCCTATGGGATTACTTAAACAGTAGCCGGGATCTCTATAATTCACTTGTTCCGGTGCCTAGTGTAAACGTGGGCGGGCAGCCGCCCGCTCTTTGCCTGAAGGGCTGTCCCCGGGAGACAATCCCACCCTAGTCGTAAATCTTTGGTTAGAACGACAGGCACATGTTCGCGCGTCTTGCGCTGAGCCATGTCAAATCAGGGACTGTCCTAATTGGCGTGACCGAGGGGTGAGTTTGGGTCCGGCGACCAGCAATGGCCTCATTGCAATATATTATAAATTATATTATAAAATATGATTAGTAACACAGACTATGTATAATCAGTGCCTATTAAAAACAGATACGTGCCACTTGAGAAACTAAATAACTAACCTAGGTTAAACAACATTAATAACACTTTGAATCAAGAAAACTAAATTGCCAAAATACTTCCTATTTACGTTAACTATATAGAGAGCATTTCAGAATTCAAGAGGAAAGAAACTAAAATAACTTATCAGTTCATATAAGATATTAAAAACAATCGAATCAAACTAATGTCCTGAACCATTACAGATTTCAGAAAAGGTTATCAAACAATTAATACCAGTAGGAGATTCCATACATATAAGAACCCCGCTTATAAGAAATGTTCAATAGTGTTCAAAAACTTACACTCATCAATAACCCAAGAAGAAATATATTAGGATCATAAGGAAAAGTGTTCGTCACAAATTAGTGTCACAATACTACAAAAAACACCCTCATACCTGTGGTAGCCGCAGAATTTGACGGCCGACACAGTATTGAATCAGTGTTCCAAATTTAAAAAAATTGTAATTTGAGTATTAAACCTGAACAAAGACGAAAAACAAAAACCCATTCAATGTCTGCGCTGTCCGAACTTCGGGCACACCAAACTAAACTGCAACTGCACAACTGCTTGTATTTAATGTGCAGAAAATAACTATTCAGTAAATTGTCCCCAATGGGAACAAGTACCGATTTGTAAGAATTGCAAGGGCCCCCACTGCGGAGATATACGAACTGAGGAATGTCCTTACTATAAAAAACTTACAGAACCTCCCCCCCACCAACAAATGCACAAGCAAGGAAGGCCAAAACCAAATCAAATAAGGGCAGGTCTCCCAAGCCCCAACTCTCAACCCACAACTTCCCATATCTCCATTTAAACAATCAAATTCCATACTTCACCTATGTGAACAATCAGCATAGAAGAAATCAAATATCAATTTCAATCAAAACCCTGCGTAATCAACTCATCATATTTATAATCAAAATAATAACTCATTTATGCACTCACTAATTACGTTCATCACAGCCTATGTAATCAATATAATAAATACTATTACTCCATCAATCATCGACAACATACAAAATTCATTCTCAGCGTATTTTAATAATAACAATGGTTGAACAACACCGTAGCAATATAAATCTTCTAAACTGGAATGCAAATGACATAACCAATAAAAAACAAACTAAATTATTTCCTGAAAGCTAAACAAATCAAAATAGCTTGCATAACGAAATCCCACCTTAAAGCAACACAAAATTCAACATATCGGGATACAATAACTCAGAACTGACAGATTAAACAGTAAAGAAGAAGGAATAATAATGTTTATCGGCAAATCTGTCTCATACCTACAAGTATATACAACCATAACCCAGAACCATAATAAAATTACCACTAAACAATTAACATCTAACCTTAATTGCGGCATAAAAATCACCACATAAAAATACATGACACAAACATAGAATCATTATTTCATCTGAATACCCCCACTCTACTCGTTGGAGATCTAAAAGTAGGAAAACACCAATTGGGGTTGTAGAACTACAAATAATGCCGTCCGCCACTTATTAAAGCTTATAACTGATCTAAATTTTAGAACTTTAATCCCACCTGAACCAACGCATTATTCATACATCACGAACAAACACTCAGACATTTTGGATATCGCAATTACGAACACACAAAATACTTTTAATTCAACACCTCTATTTGAACAAGATTCTGACCATTTTCCAATAATCATCTCTACACTCATTCCTCCCCCATCCCCATACCCACCCACATGTCAAACACGAACAACATAAACTGGAAGGAATTCAGAAAATAATTTCAAATTTTTAATTTCAAAAATTTAAACATCACATTGGAAATATAAAAAGGCAATTTCATACTGACGTGATATAATTACCAACACTATCAAACAACTACAATCTAATAGATTTCTCATTACAAAACATTTAAGAAGATTACTGCCCCAACAAATACTAACAATAATCAACACTAGGAACAGAACCAGAAGATTATGGACTAAAAACAGATGCCCACATTTAAATAAAGAATCAAACCTTTTAAATTCAATAACAAAAAAGGATTAAACGAGTTTTATGGCTCACCCTACAACAAACTTATCAAATCATTGAACCCAACCATTACCTCTTAAACCTCTCTGGCAGTTTACTAAAAATATAAAAAAGAAAAATAGCATCTCAACTCTAAATACGACAACGGAGGAAAAATTCGCCCCATTAGACAAAGCCGAAGCACTGGCCAATCATTTTGAAACATTCACACTCAACAACACACCAACCAATTCCGATCATGCCATGATACTACAAACAGTTTCAGTCCCGAACTCTGATATACCACATAAGATAAAATTTATATCCCCAAATGGAGAGAAAAAACATAATTAAAAACTGTCATAAAAAAGCTTCTGATCACTATAAAATCACTAATAAAATTCTTAAAGAAAGTCCCATCCCCAACTATAGCCTACACAAACAACATATATAACCCAAATAATAGGAATTGGATATTATCCTATAGTATGGAAAAACTAAATTACAATCCTATTCCAAAAGCATATAAAAATTATAGCAATGTAGAAAACTACAGACCGGTAAGTTTACTAATCACTCTTTCAAAAATTCTTGACACTTCTAATAAAAAATGTAGTCGCTAATAACCTTAGTCGTTGATGCGACTAAAAATAAAGAATAAAAAACTTCTTGATAAACTAATTTTAAACAGGTTAAATAACTAATTATAATCAACCCAATTTATTCCATTACACTAGATTGGCTTTATAAATCACGTACCAACAGCACACCAACTACTGACCCTCTCAGAAAATATCCACACAGCTTTTCAGAACAAACATCGTACAATAGTTTCATTCCTTGATATTTCACAGGCGTTTGACCGATAATGGTACGAAGGACTATTATAAAAACTCCGACCAATGGGAACACCAACCTACTTAGTAAACATCATCTAAAATTTTCTAACTGATAGATATTTTACAGTTTCCGTAGAAAGTCACATCTCCAACCCCCGCAAAATATTAGCCGGCCTTCCCCAAGGATCAACCCTCTCATCCACACTATTAAACATTTACACAGCTGACATACCCACTACAATACACACCCAATTAGCACAATTCGCCGACGATATTGCAATCTACAAGTCCAACCACTCACCGATCACTTACCACTTACCGACAGGATACAACATCACCTAAATAAAATAGACAACT
>BLKR01004688.1:0-100475 GCA_011170035.1 Teleogryllus occipitalis
TGCAATTCGACCTTCTTATCCAGAAATCACTTTAATGAGTAAACCTCTACGATCACAAATGTTCATATCTCTGGTCGTACTGGATAATACAAAGTCCCAGTTGGTAGCTTGAAGCTTATGCCGACCAAGACGTTGCAACGTTGGCGAAGATACCTGACGAGAGAAACTACACTTAAGGGAATAATGACCATAGTCATTGACGCGCTCAGAGTCACGAGATAATAAATCCATGTATCAAAACAGCTCAATTGCCATGTGTTACAAAGACTAGAACCAAAAACTAAAACGTTTGTAAGTAAGCCGGCCTGTAAATGATATGTTGTACGTATGTAAATATGCATGAATGTTTCTAATGTGTATATTAAAATGAAGCCTAAAACGTATTTCTGTTACGCGTTTTGCCTTGTATTGTTTTTTTCTTATGTAAATGTATTTTAATCTAATAATGCTCGTTCGATGTGAGTTGTGTTTCTAAGAAATCTACCAGTGGATGTTCAACCTTAAGTAGATAATCTACCTAAATGTGTCCTCGTTCCCGCAGGCTGACGACCTGGGAAGTGACGAATCGGTGCTCCAGAAGATGCGCGACATCATCAAGCAGTACAGCGACGTGGTGCCCCCGGCGGCCGACCCGGCCCCGCTCGACCCGCCAGCCGCGCTCCCGGACGCCGGGCTCGATTTCACCAGCGCCTGGGTGCACGGCAACGGCGTCATCCGGCCCGCCGCCGCGGCCGCCGCCGCCGCCGCCGTCGCCTCCCCCGCCGGGCCGCCGTCGTCGGCCGGGCGCAAGTCGTCGGTGGCGTCGACGGCGACGTCCGCGTCCACAGCGCCCGCCCCGCGACGCGACTCCAAGCCTGAAGGCGGCGCCACCCGCATCCCGCTGCCCGTCTTCTACAGCGCCGCTGCGGACTGCTAGCGCCCGGCCGCGCCCCGCGCCCTACCCTTACGCAGTTCGCATTTTGGCTTGTCGTGACTCTTTTTTTTTTAATTAATTTACCGAAGGTAACTATTATCTTAGACTTCGTGCTTAGGTTTTTTACTTACTATGAATCTCCGTTTGTTCGTACACGGTCGTGTATTGTTTCAAGATGAATCTCGGATCGCTGACATGACTAAACAGTGTAGTAAACGCACTCCTGATGGTTTACAAAATGGTGCACAGAAAACGTAAAAGATTTTTTTTCAAAATGGTTTTACATGTTGGCAAAACCAGCTTGCTTGTAACTGGTTAAAAGCTTGAAAGCTTATTTGAACTTAATGGCAACTAAACATCAGCTTTTCAATTAAACATTCCTTTTAGTTTTCTGTGTGCTGATTAATTCACTCATGCAATTCATGTTTTGGGCATTCAATTCCATTCCAAGTCACATGGAGAGTGGTACATTCCTACTTTATATTTAAAGTGAAAGTGTTTCTTGGTTTGCAACTGCAATGTACGTTACTTCTTTTGACAAAGATATTCATCCATGTGGCCACTGGTCGTATCATGATCCGAATCATCACGGGTAATCGAGATCGAATGGATTTTTGCCTCGACGACGTTACGGCTCCGAAGCGCCGGAACTTGTTCAGGAAATAACATTTTCTCGCCCTTCCTGACCACTAACGAACTGGAAACGAGCGCCAGGCAGAGTGACGTCAAGAGAAGAAGGGAGATGCTGCTCTTGGTTCCTTCGTTCGACCGGGTGACCTTCCTTTTTTGCCTGCGCAAACGTTCGTCTTATTTTTTATATACGTATGTTTTAACAGAAAGCTATAAATATATACATATTTGATAACACATTATGCTTATTATGATAAGTTAATTAGATGTGTTACGTGGCACCTGAGAGTGCGACTAGATTGTAAGCGCGTACGCGCAAGTTATTGTTCATTTGTCACTAATTCTATACCACGAGGGTACGTTATGTTTGATACACGTTTATATTGACGAGCTGCCTGAGTACGGTTGGTTGTGTATACTAGCTTTTATATTAATATTTGCAATGTTAAGATTTTATTTATTGTTTTGTATATTATACATATATAGTGTAACAATGGTTTATCCAAAGACTCAGAGGAAGGAGGCCGTGAGCCCCGAGGTCTGTGGGGTGTCATGGCGTCTGTGGTGCGGCGTCCAAGGGCGCCTGGAGTTGCAGGGGGCCGCGTGCATGCGCGATCGCTCGCGCCGGGACCGGATTAAGGCAAGCTCCGTGGGGCACACAATCCAGGAGGCCCTGAACCCGACGGGAAGGCCCTCGAAAATGAATGAGAAGGAAACTCATATCCGTGAATAAGAGGCGTTTAGGGGCAAAAATGAGCTACGTCATGCTTGATTTGAATTGTGAATAGTGTTGTTTTGTAAATTATATGATTTACAATAATGTGATTATGAATTTTATTTCAAATATTGTAGTGTGTCTTCCGTTGCAAGGAAATGTATGACTTATTCATTACAAGAGTTCTGATCAATTACAACATATCACTTTATTAGCATGTGGCTCGTTTTATCTTGGGCAAGCCCCTCAAACAACTTAACGATCTAGAAATATTGTCACACAAATACGAAGACTTTTTGTTAATCATGAGTATTTGAAAACGCAAGGATGCTTGTCTACGTTTCCTTCGTGGCATCGTGGCCCAGGGTGCTGCAGTGCCTTAATCCAATCCTGCCTCGCGCGCAATGGCCCCACCCATGAGCATTGTTTCGACAAACGGCTAAAGCAAATGAACAAATGGAACCCGTGAGGAATGGGTTGAACAGTGGGTGGTGATTCAAAAAGTTGAACGCATTAAGGTAGTTGGGTGAAGTTAACTTAGCGAAAGATAGTCGATTTCATTCAGCAAATTTTCTCTCTCTTCGCACGCGCATTTCCAAGTCGACGGCAGGACCTTCGTCTTGCGCGATAAGAAAAACATCGTGGAGTCTAGCCAATGCAAAATTTCCAACGCATTTCATCCGCGAAATACAGACATGGCTTAACTTAACTCGATCGTTCAGACGGAAGAGCGGACCGGATGACCTGAGTCTCGCCACGCAAAATAAGGCATGACCTGAACTGAACTTGATTCACTTCCCTCGGATAAACTACCACTACCAAAGTATTTCTACTTAATTAAATAGTACGCTCCTTCCACACTTTCATTTGTTCAAATGGTTTAGCTGCTTGTCAAAAAACTGCTCGCGCCCCGCCCATGTGCAACGCACAAGTGCTGCTGTAGTGGCCAGACTGGCGTAGAGTTGCCCCCGGCGGATATGATGGGAGGCGGCGGTAGGCGATGTTATGGTGCTGAAAGAAGAAGAGTTCGTTCAAGGCGCTACCTTCCATTCCACTTGCGTGCTTCCGTTGGAAAGATGTTTGGAGATTCTGCAAACAAGCGTTTGGAGAAGGCAATCAAGGAAATGATGCCTTGACATATTGACAAGTGGGATGGATAGAGAATAAAAAATGTTGTGTATGAAAGATGGACGTTGTCTTTTACGACGAGGTATGACGTGAGATGGTAGCGCTTTTGAAGTACGTTTGAATGTTTGATTCGAGGGATTTAGAGTCGATTACCTTCTCTCCCTCGTTCCCGCCCATGCAAAATACCTTCACAAGTGTTTCTAGTGAGCCGCAGCGCTGAGTGTGAGTTTTGAATACAAGCGGAAGCGAATGACTAGATGTCACGAGTGATTCACTTCGCATTGGTGATACACTGTTCAAGATGTCACGTCTTTTACGACGTATTCCTTTCAGTCACGGGCAATAAGAGCTTAATGTAAACCCTGATGCGTAACGTATTCACCGTTTGTCAAAGCCTAAAGATAGAGACTGACAGAAATGTTTGTGGATTACGAAACAACTTGTAATCCTATAGTCGGTAGAGTCTAACTTCCGTTCGTATTTCAAACTCTAGCTGGGTCTGGAATTTTTGTGTAATGTGTGTCACGTGAACAGCGGAACTCGTATGAAACACGAAGTACAAATTGTGAAAGATTTCACTTTTGTGAAAATACATGAAAGTTAAAGAGCAACAGAAAGTACAGAAATTACTTCGTATATTATATCCTTAAGAAATGTTTGGTAGAAATGAAATAAAATGCTATTTTAGTAGAACAATCAATGCTACAAAATTAATTCCAGACAAGACACAATATTAAGTGGCAAATTAATTTGATACAATAAATTAAATATTGAAACGAAGGAGTAAAGCCACTAAAATAAAAATATGTAAATTAACTTTTGTCATCTAAGTCATACTTTCCAAACTGACACCCATTTCGTAATAAGAGTAAGAACACAAATGTTCTCAAAATCCACGATCTCTTTGGAATATTCTCCAGCCTCATGTTCTAAAAAGATGTCTTATGATTCTTTTTTCATAAACAGCTATAACATTCCCCTTCATTCTCTAATCGAGAAATCGTAATTTGCGCATGGATTGTTCCACAAAGTAGCCATTTTTTTCTGCCAACAGAAGAAGATCGCCTCTGCCAGCTGTTCACTGGGCACAGTGGCGCCGCGCAGCGCTGCGGTCCGCCTTTTCGTCCGATGCTTGTAGTGCTAGCCGTCCGCGCGTCCCGGGCCGCAGTGCTCGCGGCGCCGCGCACTTGCCCGCTTGCCCGAGGAGCCGCAGCTCCTCGGAAGACGCAGTAGAGTTTTTGAGAGTTGTTTTTGAGAGTTTTTTCTGAAGATTTGTGATACCGGACAATCGAAAATCGCGGGATCTACTGTTCAACACTTAGTGTCGTGTCCCAACGTAGGATATGTATCAAGAAAGTAGGCTGTGGTGTTTTTGGAGAAACTTTTTTTGTAGTCGTGTAACGGCGGCAGAGCTGCAAGCGCCGTCTGTATTAAGTAGCGAGGGCTCTGGGTGACTTCGTCAATAGGATAGGTCGGGGCGCCCCCGCATTTGGTTAACACAAGGAGCAGTCGATGCATCGTCACTGGAGCGTCTCAGAAAATTGCAATGTATGAAAATCCGTCTCGCCGACATATCTCAGCAAAGTACCTGCACGATCCTAGTAGAAATCACTGGAAATGTTTAGATCTCTTATACATGGCTTTGGAAGACCTATACTGTCCTGTCGGTGTTGAAAACTATTTGAAAAATTTGACGCATTCCCTTTGCTGTGGTGGAATCTTTCACTGCAGCAGTTATTTAACGTACGTTCACAATAACATAATTCGATGTTCATCCCAAACAGAATTTTACTTATCCGTTTATGTGTACATATACATTTCAAATAATATTACTTACATGTTATTAATCTCAATGTTCATGTTTTGAGAAAACGTTAACGATCAAATGTCGGCAAAATTGGATGTAATATTTATTGTCTGTGGATTGAATGAACAAGATTGAAAGTCACTACTGGCATTAGATTCTGCGTACGGTAATTGCACCGCTCTTCAGAAAATCAATGCCTCTGTCTCATGTCTTCGTATACTAATTATGTAAAAATTGTAAATAGAAGAGAGTTCGTGTAATATGCTGAGATTTATGGAAGCTGTTACTTCTCTAAAAAATACGAATTTAAACCTCTATCACCAAATTGGTTCGACTAATCTGCCTTTTAAACAGTTGACTGTTTTTTAATACTTCAGTTAAATATAAAGAAGAGCTGCCTGTGTGTTCTCTTTCCACAAGTCTGGTCTAAACTCTACCAGTCACGGTGGGGCAAAGACCAGACAAAGCCCTCAAAAAGACAAGACGTTTCGTGTTATAACACAAAATTCGATGCAAGAACACCAACTAACTTTAAAAACACAGTAGAGTCTGGCCCTATTGAAAGATAAACTCGCTACTATTCATCAGATACTTTCTTGAAATAATTTTTCGGCATGTTTTCAAAGATCTAATCTACCAATTATTTTTGGAATCTCAATCTTAGGAATTATCAAATCCGATAGAGAGATTCTGAAAATTCAAAGGGTAGGAAGGGGAAACAAAAAATATACATCGATCTTATAAATCTGCAAACGAAACGTGAAGGGAAAAAGTTGTGAATTTTTTTGGAAAAATTAAAAGCAATAAACACACCTAACAAATACCCGAAAAATAAATATTTCCTAGCAATTCTAAAAATTCAAAGGATAAGGAGAGGAAACAAAAAATACACATTAATCTCACAAATCTGCGAACGAAACACGAAGGGAAAAAAGTTGCGAAAATTTTGGAAAAATTAAAAGCAATAAAAATACACTTAATGAATACCCGAGAAATAAATATTTGCATGGCATCCATTTTGCCCACACCGGGGCGTCCTCTTCGCCCAGAGCAGGGCGTTCCGCCCGGCGAGCCCCTCGTCCTCGAGCCCAAGGACTGACGCCCGTGCCTAGAGTAGACGCGGCCCTTCTTGCGAGGCCGCTGCACTGCCCTGCCCTCCATTTGTACGTGTTTTTCTATCGAACGAGCTTTTTAGGGCTCCACGCGGGGACCGGCGTCCCTCGCTCCCAGCGTCCCCTCGCGCCCGTCCGCCAGAAGTCGCTGCAGTCGCGCGTCTCGTCTGCGTTTGCCCTCGATCTAGACATCGACAACGGCAGAAATCGCTATAGAATACGTTTTTCACTGTTTGTCACTGGGAACCTTTTTATATCTTCGTCGAACGTTGCTATCTTTTGTCTCGGATTACGGTCTAACATGTAATATTTTTATGTATTTTAAGTTAAATTATAATCAGATAATTATTCAATACTTTTGTTACTTAAATATTTGAAAATTATGTTCGAGTCTGCTTCTTGTTACTGCTTCAATTTCGTCAAGGAGAATTCTAGTTCTAGTCTCCTAAATTTGTCGTAAATTCATATTGTCTATTTTCATTTCCCATTAACTCCTACAGGTAACAATAAACCAGCAGAAAGAATCGTGGGACTTTTACAATAGCTCACGTGCTGAGTTACTAAAGCATCCAAAGCGACACATGTTTTACTCCTTTGAAAAGACCCTACTCGCAAGTGAGACGAATGAAAATGCAGCGACTTCTTACGGACGAATATAAGATGTTCTACAGTCGGATAAGCGCCCAAACGTAGGCTAGAAACTCTTGCATTAAGATAAGCAAAACAGCAAAACGACGGTGCTCTGAATTACTATTTGTAAGAGACTTATTCAGAAATCAACTTGGATTTTCTATATCTAGATTTTTATATTTATGGTTCTAAATGATGTGGGCTGGGGAACTAGAAATGTGCTTATTTGCCTACTGTCAAAAGCTTTAAAGACGTGTCTTTATCAACGGCAAGATTAGTCCCTTGAATTGGAGTAACTCAATTGAAACAGACTTACCATTAATTTCGTGTGGTAACGGAGAACAATGTTTTTCTAGAGTTAGCGTGAATATTTTAAATCTCAACAACGTATTCAAAATGTTTTGAAATATTTTGAATCCTACCGACAAATTTCCATATTACGTTCTGGTAAGCTTGTGAGTCTGTGTCAGACTGTAATAATTTTCTCGAGGAGCAATCGTAGTTCCTTTAAACGAAGAACGTTTCACCTAGGGGAAAGACAACTGGCCTTCCACATCAGACGCAAGCGACGTCTGAGAGAGGCAGCCCAGCGCGCATTGCATCACCAGCGTTGGCCTGCGCATCGATGCTCAGAGCTGCCGGCGCAGAAAGCGTAGCTGCACGGAGCCGCGAGGGCGCGACTCCGAACTGTATTTTTGTATTTACTACCTATCATTAACTGTTATAAACTTTCGTTTGTACTGTTCGTAACCCGAGAATGTAACTCCACTTCTTGGTGTACAGTTTAACCTGAGCTAATAAATGCTCCCACAGCATCAATGTGTTTTAATGTTTTATTTTTTGCGTTTGCTATCAAAACCATCTCATTCCATTATATATCAAAATTCACTTTTTAAACATTTTTTGCTAAACGATGTTTCATGACCTCTCGATACACTTCAAATCCAGTTTATTCCTACCTAAAATGTGGCGAGAACGTATCACGCCCCTTTCATACCGCACGTGGATGCGAGACAATTTTTGTTTCTGTTGTGAATTTTTCGTGAATGGAATGGGTTTGTTTTGACACCAAACACCCCGTTTCCACCTTTCCAATTGCCTCCCTTCTTTAGAGAGAGTCCCTGAAGTTTTGTGTACTACCACTAATCAGTATTATAATTGGAACAAACGAGAAAAAGTCACTGAAATGATAACAAAGAGTAAACAACTGCAATCTGCAATTATTTAGCAATGATTCATTGTAAATTAAATAAATTTAATGACATTAAAATATTTTAAATCGGTTTCAAAATATAAGAAATAATACGAACTAAACATGTTATTTTTTTTTCAATGTAGGATATAGAAAGAATGTTTAAATAGAGTGGCTGGATCGAATTAAAAGTTATGAATATATCGCAATAATTCATGCAATAGAACATTTAACCGTTATGAATAATGTAAGGAATTGACTCAATTCAGCAGCTGCATGGGTTTTCGTTCACAAATTGCATGGGTAGAATTCTAATATTATTTTGTACATTATAGTATGTCAACTATTTCTCCGTTCAGATAGTTAAAGTCAATTTGTTCATGAAACTTGACATTAATAGCTCTAAAATTGCCTCATCACGGTTAATTCAAATATTTGCTCTGACGTTTTTGGTGGGACTGGTGATTTTAAAGGCCTTTGAATTTTGCGAAGGACCTCCCTTCTTCCTTTGTGTAATGACAGCGAATCTCTCTCAGCGAGGCATAATAAGAAAGCCAGGATGTGTGCTTTGAACAGCAAACATGCTCGATCGTGATGATCATACACTGCATCTGCAATATGGTTCTCCAATAAACAGATGAACGGTGGCATTCTTTTTAACCTCGTTATGTAGTCTTTAACACCTGGTACACAAGTTCTTTCCATGTACACTTAAAATGTTTACTCCAAACCACTCCAAACAATAGTAGTATATAGTCTCAGCTCACTCTCACTGTAAATGGCGTGAAGTCAAAACGTCCCACACTTCATATACCACATAACACTCATAACACGTGAAGTCACATCTGTGCATCATTCCTGGCATAACTCGTCACCCAAGAATCGCGTATCTACATAACATCACCGTCCCAATAACAAATCAAAAATCCACAGTCACTCACACCGAAGCATCGCATCACATGCACACCACTGCACGAACATTACATCACATCTTACCACACAACACTACATCATCCTGAATCATATCACGCGATACCATTTATTTTCACATCACACCAGTAACCGTTACATCTCCCGCCTTCGCACAGAGAGGAACACCTAATGGGGGAAGAATTTCGCCACATCCTGGAAGAAGAATGGGGATCCGCCAGAGGCCTCGCGTGTGTCGCCTGGAATCCGCGGCGCGGGGGGGGGTGTTGCCCAACCGAGCGAAGGCCGCGCGGCGCGGCGCGACGCTCACTTGCGGCGGGTGCGCTCGGCCGCGCGTGGCCCGTCCTTTGTTTGGGCGGGCGCCGCCGCCGCCGCCGCCGCCGTCGCGTCGTGGCGAGGGTCAGGGCCCGGCCTTATCGGGAGCCTCCGCCGCCCCGACAGGCGCGGACGGCCTCGCGCGCCGACAAACATCCCCTCCCCACTCACCTCGCCCGTTTTCGACCACTCCGATAGAGGGTGTTCCCCAGGGTTCAAGGGGTAAGGCAGAGCGTCGTGAGCTAGTCCCCAAAAATCGCTATCAGGGAAATCAAAATCATCCTGATTCACAGGAGAGGATATCATCTCTCTCAGTGATCACAGATGTTATCCAATAAACTATTATTGTTGTAGAGATTTATCCCTTGAATACGTCAAAATTTAAATTTTTCACTCAAGTAGTTGTTAACAAATGCATTAAACACTCCCCAAAAAGTAGAACTGGTAGGTTTTTATTCTCCCCATTTCAATTTAAAATTAAACAAATGATATTGAGGGACCTGTGATGATTGACAACTGACGTGAATGTGATTGTATTCCGTGTATTTTTTATTCATAATTGTTAGTCAATTGTGGACGGTCCATTTTCGATCTTTCGGAGTAGTTAATAATTCGTTTTAAGAGGCAAATGCAGGTTTGTATTCAGCGTTCTTGATTTCAATTGTTAAAAATTATTTTGTTTATAATTAACTGTATTTTCAAAATAAAGATGGCTGTTCAAATATGACCAAACAAATAGCTATTCTTTTTCATGTTTCAATGTGAAATTTTCGGGGGCTGGGGGACAAAAAGTCATTTATGTTTTGGGATTTGGAAAGAGGTATGTTATTGATCAAATCAAGGTATTCCTCCAGATAGAAAGATATCTTTCCTGACCCCACCTATGTCATTGATGTGCCTCCAAAGTAATGAAGTATCAGTAACAGCACTGTCAACATCAACATCAACTGCATTAAAGACAATCAGTTCCGCAGTAAATAGAGGTAAGTCATGTCTACCTCCAACTTCAGGAATGAATCTTATTTCGAAACCAGCAGGCTTTAAACAAAGACACAGTAGTGGGTTAACAGAGCTACATAAGTCAGGAATTGATAAAAGAAAAAGAATTCGCTCAGAACATGATTGCCTTTCGAAAGAACAAATTAGAAATGAAGACCTTCCTGCAAGTGATGCAGATAATCATAGGGTTGCATGGCCTCCATGGAATGCTGCAAAAAACACTTCTAATAAATTATTGCCTCGGAAAACTTCTAATAAATATTCTGGCCCCAGTGTGGGAATCAATGCTTCCTTTAGTTCCTCAAGCTGGTAAAAATGCTAACTCAAGGGGGCTATGTTCGAATTCTTCAGTTTCCCCACCTAAATCGACATTAAGGTCACGAAATGTACCCGCAGATCAAACACTCAAGGTGGTGTGTGATGTAAAGATATCGGAACGTATTCAACTTCCACAAGCCAATAGTTTATGTCTACCAACGTCTATATGTACACGTTCCAAAGGGCATCAATGTTCTTCTGGTAATAAGTGGTAAAGTCTCAAACATACTGTTATTTTATAGAATGCAATATTGGCATTGTGGAACAATGAACTTAAAGTGTTCAAAACACATTTTTTTCAAAAATAGTGTATTTTTAAATATGAAAACCATCTCTTTTCTGTATATCAGATTTGTTTGTTTGTACAAATTTTAAAATTGAAAGTTTTGAAGTTGGCAATATATTTATTGTTCTATTGCTGTAAATACATGCATATTTTTTCTACACTTTTACAGATTGTATTCTAGTATTTAATCTGTTCAACAACACAATTGATTTGTCAAATTTAATTATTATTATTAGTGACAGATGATTTAGATAATTTTTGGATTAGTTTCTGTGTACACCGTTTCCCATTAATGGTTTTCAAATCTTCAACAATTTGTCAAAACAATTGATTGGGTTTAGATAGGACATTATTAATTTTGTTGGGTGTGTTGTTTGTCGATGTACCCAAGTTACTTTTGCATCAGATGTTGACACAGTAGTAATTTAAAAGAATATTTTCATAGTATAAAAATGTTTTGTAATGTGGTATTTTTGTATTCATGTACACTGATTTGTGGGAAAACTCGTCAGGCCTTCTGTGAAAATGATACTGTATATTCTATACGGGAAGAAATTGGGAAATACAAAGAAATATATACATTTTATTGTTCAGAGAGTTGTTTTAATAAATTATAAATGTAAATGATGGTCTTGAGCATATCTTCATCTCCTATGAATTTTCTTTGATTAGAGAATTTCCGAGTTAAGTTATCTGCAATGGAGTATCATCTTGTGGCTGATGAAAAGAGAGTGCTAAAAATATGAACTTGCAAAGACCTAAAATGAAATTGAAATAATGCAATTGTTACTCTGTTAAGCTTTCCAGTTGTAACTTTTTCATCTTTTGTTTTAAATTAACTGGGAACGATAAAATAAAACATTTGTGCATTTCTGTATTCAAACCACGACCTTCCTAGTGTAAGTTAGCTTTTAATGACAGCAATACCCATGGAAAACCGAGAAAAATCAGCGAAATTATGGAATTTGATTAAAACCGCTGGAAAAAAGTATTTCAACTATTAATACAAGGTGGTTCAACAGTGGTTTTGGGCATTCCCATCTCCTTCTCTAGGGTTCACCTGCCCTCATCAAGTCCCCAATTTGTCTGATGTTTCCCGAATCCGGTGCATAGGTAAATAGTAATGACGCATTGAATGTTTATCCCTTCTTCATTTCGATTCTTACACTGCATCGACTGAACTGAAATATACTTGAGAAATCTCTCGCAGTTGATCCTACTACAAGTGTGTTATTGTTTGTTGATATCATGGATCATACTTAAAGATTGAAAAAGTATTCTAATACAATAAAATGTATATGTCAAGATTTTGACAACAATTTTAACATTTTGTTATACTTGTCTGTCCGGGAGATGCCGTGTTATAATACTGGCAGCATCCTAGACACGGGTGCCAACGTTTCGGCCGCTATTTTGCGACCTTCCTCAAGGTTTACAATAAAGAGAGAACACGTGTATCTATCTAGCACTCTGCAGCCCTTCTCTTGCAACCGTTCTGCAATGGTCCATTCTAGATGACCTGTGCGGAAGCGACCATTACCTCGTCATCGTCCACATTGATGGACTTGCTCGTGGATTGGCGCGCCCCCTCAATGGTGTGTTCGTCGTGCTGATTGGCTGACATTCCAAGCGAACGTGTGTCTATTGGAGGGCGAGTTTGCCAGTGTGGAAGAAACGGCAGCACATTTTAACAGTGCTGTACTGCAAGCTGCGGACATTGCAATTCCCAAGTCGACCGGCAAATCGCGACACCCTTTCGTCCCGTGGTGGAACTTGGATTGCTCAAGGGCTGTTGGTGCTCGTAAGAAAGCGTTGGCGCGTCTAAAACACTATGCAGCCGCGGATAACCTCATTGATTACAAGAGGAGCCGTGCGAAGGCGAGGAGAACCATTTTAGAAAGTAAAAATGCATCATGGAGAGCATACGTCTCCTCTCTGAAATGCCATACGCCACCACGTCTGGTATGGAGGAAGGTGCGTCAAATTAAAGGATATCCTTCCCCAAACTCATTACCAGGTCTTCTTAAAAATTGTCAAATGATCACAGCTCGAGATGCCATGGCAGAGAACTTGCCACTCACTATGCAAATATGTCGAGTTCGGCAAAGTATGTTTCCAACTTCCTTTTTCTTAAAGAAAGAATAGAAAATCTCCCTTTGGATTTTTCGAGAAGAGCACATGAGGACTACAATACCCCTTTCTCCATGTATAAAATGTGTTCTGCTCTGATGCTTGCGAAAAGAACCACACCAGGTCCAGACGAAATCCACAACGTAATGCTGCAACATTTCCCGAAACAGCCACGCAATTTCTTCTCCGGCTCTATAACCGTATCTGGGAAGAGCACAAAACAACGAAAGGAAACACATGTAAATATTTATTAATTATACTCTCTAAGGGACGTTTACCAAGGGATTTTCTTAGTTTGCGTTCTTTTGGGCGAAACCTCATCCACTGTGCATATGAAAAAATGTCTCCAGTATTCCCTAAGAATGTGGCTCCCGCCACTGCCATCCCTACCTTTTGGCGAGAAGCCATCATCGTGTCGGTTCTCAAAGAAGGGAAAGATCGATCACTGCCATCAAGTTATCGACCTATTTCCCTCACAATCTCTGTATTCAAAGTGCTGGAACGCATGGTGGATCAGCGTCTGATCTGGACCTTGGAGTATAAAAATCTGTTGACGCCAATCCAAAGCGGGTTTAGAAGAAATCTGTCAACCTCTGACCACCTCGTTTTGCAGGCAACAGCTGTCTCTACATCGTTCGTCTTGAGACATATTGTGGCATTATTATTCAATATAGAAAAGGCCTACGATACCACTTGGAGGCACGGCATTCTGCAAACCCCGCACTCTTGGGTTTTTAGGGGGAAGGTTCCTCTATTCCTCCAAAACTTCCTTTCGAACAGATCCTTCCGTGTTCGTGTGGGTAACAGGATTTCTCGTAGTCAGCCTCTTGAAAATGTTATTCCCCAAGTATCAGTCCTCAGTGTCACTCTGTTTGCCATCGCCATCAATGGTATAGCGTCGACTGTGCGTTATCCTGTAAAGGCATCGTTGTTTGTGGATGATTTTGCCATCTTCTGTTCATCCAGCAGCATCAGTGTGATCCAGAGACAACTCCAAATGGTGCTCAACAAGGTTCATGAATGGAGCACGTTATCAGGCTTTAATTTGTCTGCTACTAAATGTATCGGTTTGCATTTCTGTAGGATATACCATTTGCACAGCAATTCAGTCCTGTACCTCGGAGGAAATCAGCTTTCATTCGCGAAATCTGCCAGATGCAAGGCATGTAGTTTTTATTGTATCAGAGTCACCAAATCATATCGGCTACATTCTCAGTGCAGTACCTTCACTGCTGAAATGTATACAATTCTTGAAGCCCTAAAATACATCGAGTCAGCAACTTTGCGTCGAGCAGTTCTCTGTTCTGACTCTCTCAGCTAACTCATCTCATCTTTCATGCGAAATTGGAGCTTCCCTTTTTAGGATATGTATGTGCTTTTAAATTATCTGGTAAGTTGCATTAGCAACACTTTAACTAGAACTTTAATTTATTTATTTTAGAAATACTTTGACATGGGCGCCAATGACCTCAGTAGTTGAAGCTCCCTTTAAACCTAATCAATTAAACCAATTAATCAATAATTAAAGCAATGAAATTCCCTTTTCTGAAGTGTTATGACGTCAAAACAAGTATCATTTATAATAAATAATTCGAACTGCTTCAATAGCTTCCCATTAAACCTATTTTTTTGCCCTTTTTTCCATCACAGAAAAAAGTTATGTTAAAATACTAGTCTACTATTAGTCCTTCACATGAGATCTATTTACTCGTAGATTTGTCAGCTGAAGAGAAAGGAAAAGTGTAACCTTCTTTGTGCTATTATTCATTCTTAAATTCATTGGAGTTCGGCAAGAGGCACCCTGTAGTCGTTTGGATCTGTATTTCTTATTTCCCTTGCCAATTTCGTTGCCAAATACGTTCGAACCTTCGACCATGTATGGCTATCGATAAACTTGCATCGGAACTAAAACGAATTCGTAAATCATGGATCGAATCTACGCGTACTGCTTGTTGGATCCGGACCTTTTAAAGGATAAACCGGCTAAATAAACGATAATGATACGTGTTGCTTCAGGCGGTGCTTTTTAATTTTGGAAGGCGAATAAGAGCATAAGGACAGAGTCGGCTATTTAATGATGGAAAAGGCTGAATGTTGAGTGCGTGGTAAAGTGCCAGGCAGGTGGCAGTTGCGGTCGTCCTCGCTTGGACAACTCCGAATAGAGGCAGCACACCGCTTGTGTTGGGAAGTCGCGCACTTTGAATGGTAAAAATAGCTTTGAGTTGGTTAAGGTTTTTGGTAGCTGACGATCGAAGGCGACTGGTTTCAGACTGGTAGGCCGAGGTTCATACCCTGACTACGGAGCGAATCCGGTTTTAAGCGGAGCCCCACAAAGAACAGCACATGCTCCATGTTGGCGACCTTCAAGTCACCATTGCTTTTGCTGGTACAAATAAAACCCCATATTAAATATTATACACAAGTGAAAACTGTTTTTGAAGAAAGGAACTATTAAAGCGTTTGTAAGATATTGATTTTGTATATGTTTCAAGAATTCATCGCAATTAATGAACAGAATTTTTATTAAAAATCGTAATACACTCAATTTAAGAAACACTAAATCTTCGTAAATATGATGTGGTTGATCTCTGATCCGTCTGTAATGGAAGATACTTCTTTATTCTTTTCCTCTCTATTGAGTTAAAAATGACCTCACAATACATTTTATATTAAGATGTAAATTCGTTCAAACTCTTATGGTAATCGTTCGTTTCGTTTACTCACGTTTGAGCAATCGTTTCGTTTACTCACTTTCGAGCCTGCTTACTTGATACAACTTAAGCCTGTTTAGAGATGTTGAAATATAATGATTCCAACAACAATATAGCTAAAACGCAATTAGATAAGAACAGCAAAAAAGGATTCATTGTGAAACTAGGAAACACTAATTTTTTTAATGAATTTTTTTAATCGAATTCTACGATTCACAAATTTCAAAGTTCCAACCTTATGCAATCGCTAATTCAAATGTTGTTACAACGGTTCTGAATTATTTTCGTTTAAATTTATTTCCTGAATTTAATTTTAATTCTCTCTTCCTATTGGTTTGATTTTAATATAAAATTTTGTATGTCTTCCTATATCTCTGTTTCTTGCACAAAACATGATATGCAAAAGTTTCATCATTAGATCTATTCTCGATGCGTCCTTAAAACAATGTTGAAATGACGCAAAGCGAAGGTTCAAGGATAACCATCGACTTTGTTCCGCTCCACGATGTAAGCGGCGTTCTGTCTTGATGAAATAGCGATAACATCACATGGAAAACCCGTTTCCGTGTTCACTATAACCTAGAAATAGTATTAAATACGCAACGAACCAGAAACGGGAGACGCGAAAGGGAAGGTCACAACCATAAAAGGAAGGTGCGAACATTATACAGAAAGAGGCCTGGAGAGACCACTAACTAGATATAACATCAATTAGATATAGTAAAGGGAATGTGAACTGTTGGTTTCGAGGGACGAAAATAAACATGCATTTATTTACCTGTCTCTTCTCTAAGGCGTTAAAGCCTATGTCGCCAGGATGCGAAATGACGGGTATTGCTGCAGAATACCGTTTCCTGTAGTGAGTTTTATGTCTCCTGCTGGAAAAGTATTACACTGTCTCTTGTAGGAACCCATCTGAAATCAAAATGCATTATTTTTTTTTGTTTCCACTCTTTGAAATTTTTAAATCGAAGAATATAAATGAAGCAAATTGGAATAGGGAAACTTTTCTAAAAACAATTCTAGGTTTTACTCAGAAAGTGTAGCTTAAGTGATGACTCACTTAGTTTCTCACGTCTGTCATAACCTCCCCTGCGGTTTTAAACGTCCCGTCCAGAAGAAAATTCCCAGTTCGGCCCCCTGCAGTGACCTGATATCCGAGTACTCGCAGTTTTGTCGGAGTGCAAGAATACGCGGGGCTGACTATGTGGGGATGGGATATCAGTCCATCGCCAAGCCCGGCAATGATAATAGAAAAGGTAAACTAGTGTGTGGTCCAAGGTTCCTTTCTTTTCAGTTGCTAATAGGCATTCGTCCGGAATATAATGCAGAAATCCATGGAAGTGACAGGTCAGAACATTCAACTTCTGGAAGTCTCATCTTGATAGTGACACACCTAGATCGTGCTTCCCTGGCGAGACGTGAGCTTAGGTTCTGCTGGTCAGCAAATTATCTTTCATAACTACCTTACTTTCACACTCGGTGAGGATTCACACTGCAGTTCCGGATTCGATTCCTAGCCCGGGCAAAAATGAAGCTGTACGTTTCTAATACAAATCATCACAGTTTCTGTAGATGTGTGACAGGACAAATGTCCAAAGAGCTAGGGATGGTAACGAGATTGTGTCATGATCACCACACCTTTCGCTTACCCCCAGACGATGATAATAAATAAACACAGGGTCCAGAGGAAAAATCGGATTAATCCAGCCCTAAAATGCCAAATACGTATTGATCAAAGTATTCACTCAGGGTAGAATGTATTTCCATGTGACACATAATGCACATCTGCAACAAATGGGTCTTCTGCCTTACGTATCTTTGACATTCAAGAGCCCCTATAAAGTATGCACAGATCTGTCGTCCATTAGTGGGTCACGATGTCCCTCAATGGAGTGTGATTAAGCCTAACTTCCAAACACAGACCAGTGAATATCGAGTGCAAGGCTCGGTCATCTCCCTCGAAAGATGAGTCAACTAATATAATGGGATAGGTTAAGGCTGCGCGTACATTCCAACACAGTCATGCTCATATTTTACAAGAGTTGTGATGTTTTACTCTTGCCTATTTATTATCTAATAAGACTTTTCATTACCTACTGATCATATCTTCAAATATACTCGTAAGTATCCATATTCTCAAAATATAATCAAATCAAAGCATCCTATTAAACGACGAATATCAATTAAAATATATTTCAATGAATTCTCAAAATTCATCATGGCAATACTTGTTTAGCAACTGTATCTAATAATTCGTCGACCTCGTATTTTCTTATTTTATGTCAAGAAACGTGAAGAGTTTTCTTAATGTTAGTAGCCTCCGTTACCTGGCAGGGGTAATTTGGATGGATGCAAGATAGTTTTTTATTTCCCATGAAACGAGTTTGACGGGCTTATAAATGTGTCTTTGGCTAATTATTTTGGGATAATATGTTTTTTTTATGTTTTGCAGCTATTATAATATGTTAAAGAACAGAAATGAAAGAGTATTCCTCACTAAAGTTATAGAGCCATAACTTCAAAAAATGTCTTATGATAGTTAATTTTTTGGTTATTCAATTACAAAAATAATTCTCGACGCACACAGACATACACAATTTCCTTGTTTTGACATAATCATAATTGAACATATATTCTCATAAATACTCGTATATGTTCAATTATTCCATATCGAATTTTGAAATTAAGCGTGAAATAAAGGCAGTGCATAAAAGAACGGCTGAAGAAAAATAAGGGTTTGTAAGCATGAGATGTCCGGATTTCGCTGTTACGTATTTCTGTGTTTGTCATCGTGCTGTTTACATTTTTAGGAAGTGATTCAGATTTCCAGCATGAAGTAAAAGATTGAACTTTCAAGAAAGTTACAAAACAGCGTGCGCGAACTTGCTAACACCGAAAATTAATATCCCCCAACACAATCTGTTAAGAATTTGCACATGGAAAAGTACTAAACAATAACTACAAACTAGATTCCCTCGAATAAACACAAAAAAATAATTTTTATAATCTTTTATTATTATGGCTCGATCGTATACTTCCATGTGTCACTCGTTTCTGTAGCATCAGAACCGTCTTTCTAAAATGTGCCTGAATTAATTACTAGAAATCATTACCAAAATTCGTTCATAATTATTTCGCTTTCAAACTTTTTTGTTCAAATATCTGCAAAATTTACATTGTTAAAAATATTACAAAAAGAAAATCTACGTCTTTTACGCCCTTAAAACCTCTTAGTGATATGAGAATATCTTACGGATATGAGAATTTTGTATTATAAATACATTTAAAAAAATATCTCAACTGTTTCATTATTGGGTGATACGCTTCCAGAACTTCATTCCAAGACCGCAATACCTGTTAGGCTATATAACGAAGTTGCATATCAACGGAGGCAGCAAGGCTGACACACTGCTTAGCAATATTATAAATCTCTGTTGATGGTTTTTTTTAAATTCAAGACAACATAATTATGACTGTAATGATAGGAAAACCTTCCCCTGAAACGTTCCGAGGACATGAAATAAATAATATTTCAATGATAACTCATAGGAAAATTATAATTGCTAGTCAATAGTAAAAGAAACTCTACAACTCTACCAAATGTAATAGTTATTTATGTATAAAAGGCGTTCAGCAGATGTTTTTGCCCCGAGGGCGACTTCCAAACCCGAGGGCCTCTGGCCCGAGAGGTTGGAAGTCGCTTTAGGGACAAAAACATCTAGTAACGCCCGTGGTGCATACAAAACTTTATGGTTTACTAATTCGTCGCTGAATAAATGAGAATTCGAAACATTTTATAATTTATCTTGCGTCCAAAGTGAAAAAATTGTCTTGTAATAGTCATTTGTCAATATGACGTCAAATAAACAAAACAGTGTGTGTATTTAATTACTATTGCATAATTGTTATTGGATTGATTTGTTCGTACAAAATGAACGAATATAGTTAAGTTTCTCTGGAAATTCTCGCACAAGCTAACAAAACTACGGACAGTGGTTTCCAGTAAAATATCGAAAAATATATGAAAAAGTGTATGGTGTATTGGAGAGTTATTTTCACGACTCGCGTAATACAGCACTTCTCGTGATATTACTTATGATAAAACAGTTGCAAAATGGATTATCAGTTTTCGCACGGGCGTGTATAAGGAGGGCTGTGCCCATCCAACGGGAGTGTCCAGGGGGCCGGGTCACGTAGCGTGTGGTGGGATGGGGGGAGGGGAGGGGAGGGGAGGGGAGGGTGCGGCGTGGCGTGGACACGTGCGCTTTGGGCGCCGGCCGCTGCAGATAGCATCTCGGGGGCGCGCCGCTGCGGGACGTGGCCTTATACGCACCCCGCGCCCCACACGCTCGCTTTCGCCTTCTCCGCCACCACTCGCGCCACAACGGCCTCGACAATGCTCTCTTCTGTAGGGGGATTTGCAGATTCAGGGCATTTGGTTCATAAACTGCGATTTTTACATTGCTGCATTTGACATTTGATCAGCTGATACGGTGCCGTCCAATCGGGACATTACACGTCGCTACAGTGACGTCATAATGATGGCGTTCAGCCTTTCGATTGGATGAACGGCGGCAGGATTTTCGACACTAGCTTTTCAGCTAGGTCCAATTCAGTCGCCGTCTGGAGGAGATTTCTAGTGACCGGCTACTCTGATCGGTAGTTTTCCGTGGTTTCTCCGATCAACACCAGGCGAATGTCGGAGCAGTACCCAAACAAACGGGCCACGGACCGCGCGCGATCTATCCTTCCTCTTCCTTGTCCTATCCTCTCCCCTTACACACACACTTACACTAACATGCACTACACTATCACATATTCCGGGAGACCCGTCGGGAGCTTAGAGCTTGTCCCGGCTGGAGCGGTGCCCTGCTGGTGGGAGAGTCCTGGTTAGGGGGAAACCCCACTAGCCGACGGTAGGTCGGCGCCGGATCTCGCCATCCATAGGGGGAAGATCACCACCATCTCCCGAGAAAGAGACATACGCTACACTAACGGGACTAATGACCAAAGCAGTTAACGCGCCCGGAAACACGAAAAGTCAATCAATCAATCAACCAATCGATTGGATGACACCCAAACATCTGATTTGCTTCAAACATAGCTCTGTAAAAACCGCAGTATAAGAAACGATCAAATAGTACACGAACTCGGTATTCTTCCTCTAAAACCCTGGATCCTTCGTCTCTCAGATTAATTTTATTCTTCCCTTTCTTCTTCTCCTGATTATACATCTTTTCAAATAGAAAAAAAAGTTAATCCTTTTCCGTGAATTAAATCACGTTACCCAAAAGATCTTTTACATCCTCCTTGTTTATCTTTTCTCCCCGTATCTATTATTTATTATAAAAATGTTCATGTATTATGTAATATCTATAACCATTGTTTATTTCTAAGATCATCATGACTCTCTAAAATCAAAACTTTCACATATCTATAGTTTGTTTAGAGATTACTATAATGTTTCTCCTCATATTTCATTTGATATTAATATAATTCTTCATACTCTTGAAAGGCAATTTTTTTACGTACAAGGATCAATATATATTGTTTTAAATGGGTATTTGGTGTAATGCCTCAACAACCAATCTTAACAAATTTCAAATAATTCAAAATAAACCCTTTGCAAAATTGTACATGCTCCTTGGTTTATATCAAATGAACAAATTCATAGAGAACTTAAAATTGATTCTTTCAAATCGTTTATATTTAACTTCACAAAAATTTTCTATAACAAATTATCAACTTCACCCATTTTTCAAAACATTACATTAGGTCGAAATTATTTGCCTCATCCTGGAATCCGATCACGTTTTCCAAAAGATATTTTTCGTCCTCTATAAATTAAAACTTGTTTTATTTCTATGTACGACTTTCATAATTATTTTTCAGTCACATAATTAAAGTTAGTTATAACACTTTTATTAAATTATTGGTAACTATTTATCTGTCAATTAAATGTTGTCATCTTGCCTCTACTTTATGTAGTATTATTTTCATCTCCCTGAAAAATTGTAATGCAACTGAACATACAAAAATAAATATTTTTTAAAAGGGGTTCATTTTGGATTCAGAGAACAGTATATCGAGATCGGGAGTTTTTGTTTTCATTTTATTGGTGGCTATCACTCATTTCTTCGCTGTCATCAGTCACTATTTGGGTGAGAGTAAATAGTTGTGCTAAAACATGCCATCGATACCTAACTTCAATTGTATGTAGTCGATTACCTTCATAGAAATTAGAATTGTTTGCTTCAATGCATTATCCTAGAGATACTGTCAACTATGTAGTCGTATGTGATATGATATACTATACATTTTTTGACATACGATGATATCCGTATCTTGAAATTTTGCAGTCTCTTGTAATGCGTATCTGAGAAGTACTTAATGTTTTTTTCTTACTACATGAACACGAATATGTTGTCATCAAATCTGTTACTACAGATCTTAGTGCAAAAAATTGAAGTTTCATTTAATAAAGGTACTGCCTTGCTTATTTCCCAACAACGGGAGTGAGGGAGAATGAAGTGCATGCTTTTTTATTCTAGTAATAAAATTTACAAGTGCTGAACTAGCTCAACACACCGATGAGAATTACAAGTAAGGTTAGTAGCGTTGGCGCTGTGAAGTTGACCAACGAAATTCCCACCCTTCTTCTTAAAAGATTCAAACGAAGAATACTAGCCTCCTTAATCCCAAGGTGCTCTTCTTGTGAGTATAAATTGAACTACTAAGTTTAATTTTTGCATTAGTGAATTAGCAAATCGGACTGAACTGAATCGACTATCTAAAAACTCGGCTTCGAAAAGTCGAAAGTTGCAATGATGACTTCGATGTTATAAAAAGAAGTACAAACCACCTAAATTTGTCTGTGTTCAAATCTTAAATATCTATTGAACGTAATATTTGCGAGGTGGATGCCGAATTCGCTTTTTTAACTCGATTATTCAAATAAATACATTGAAAGCAAATTCAAGATAAAATGTGAATTAAAAACCTCAATTCTCTTAAGAAATACATGTAAAATTAATATTTTGCCAATGAACTTATATATTTCTAAATCGAATCTATTCATTCGGCCAACACTATTCCCTCCAGTCCCGCCAAACACTTCGGTACAATCTTATCCAAATCACAAACCACCTCTGACAAGTCGGAATACTTGTCTTCGACATCAGCCTTCAAAGACTTTATCGCAGCCACATTTCAATGACTTGCACCCATGTCGACAACGGTTCCTTCATTTTAAATGCCAAAAGTTTCTCATTCACACTTATCGACCGTCACCCGCCAATCACTTCTCTAAAATATCTTGTTATAAATGTGTATACAAATTTCATTTAAATCAAAATTCGGTTGACGACCTTTACATTTCCCTCAAGTTTCACACTTTAAGCCCACTAGATCTTACAGAACATCAGCACAGATATTTATTTTTGAAATATTATTTTAATTATTATAGTATGAATAAATAAGAATTATCATGAAGATTGTGTGATATTAAATTCAATACAGTTTGTCAGAAGTATTTTTGTAAATGACATTTAATAAATTAAACATGGAAGATGATTTTGCCGTTTTACTTTGATACTAAATTTGCTGCTGAGAAGGAGAGTTGGCGATCCTACATTTTGGTAACCCTGGACCAGCGAACATTTATTATACAGCAGAATTTAGTATTCTTGACCACAAAGGATAACGGCATCGGACATGTTAATGAAACACGACTACCCACGAATAATTTCTTCCAAAAGAGATCTAACCTTGTGATCTCCAAATCTCGAGACGATCAGGCTATCGATTATTCCAGGGAGTGCCGCACCACCTCGTCGTCATCACCATCGGCCCCACACATCGCCAGGTACCTGCGTACACATTATCAGTCCCCACCTCCACAGCTCCCCGCCTCTACCAAGACGCTGCTTGGGATTTCAAGTAGTTACAACTCCTCCAGTCGATCCGGGTATCCAAGATCGCTAAGCCAGTAGTGCCGTGCCGAACTTGGACCGAAGGATCGTGGATTCAATCCCGTGTCGGGCATGGTTGTGTGTGTTTCGTGATCATGTGTGTTGTCTATATATAATGTGCTTGTATCCCCTGCGGTTGACTTCAGGAAGGACATCCGATCATAAAATCATCGTCAAATCAATATAAAAATGGAATGTGTGGAAAATTAATAAAAATGAGCCCGCTCCCATTAGCGCCAGCCCCATAGAAACGGGAAAAGACAAGGATTTAAAAAAAAATCCCCTTCTCCACCTCGTATACCAAGTTCTTTTAACTTTCCCATCCGTACCACCGCGTCTACCGAGCTCTTGCAGCATCCCTACTACCTCATATTCTAGTTCTTTCTGACTCTCTACCATCTCATTTACCTGGTTCTTTTATCCATTCTGCTTCCTCATTCACGCTCTTCCAGCCACCTGTCATCTCTTAAACCTGACTCTTTCATTAACCCCACCACCTCATTTACCTGGCTCTTTTAGCCTCCCTGCCACCTCACAAACAACTCTTTTAACCTCCCTACCGTCACATATGGTATCTACCTAATTCAGCTACCCTACTACTTCATGTAGTACCTTTCTTAGAAACGTCGCCACCATTCTAGTCTAGCTATTTCAGCTTTACTGCCACTGCATATATTTCTGTCTTTTAACATCTCTCACCTCTTGTACTTAGTTCTTTCAGTCTCTCCGCCACCTAATATACCTTGCTCTTTCAGCCTCCTTGCCATCTCAGGTACCTGTTTTTCAGCCTTCCTGTCGCCTTAGATTCCTTGACATCGCAGCCCCTCTCCTTCAGACTGCTTGCGATTCATCCTCCCCGCTTTTTATGATTGCTGACTGTGTTACTATCTCCATCGCCTCAACGTCTCAACAGAATCAAAAACCCCATCAACATCATTTCTCTCACCTTCTCTCCCATCACCTGCCCGCGCTTTCTGGTCATTCTAGAGAGCTCGCAGACCGCGGTCCTCCTCTTCGTCCAGCCGAACGTGCACGCGGCAGGCGGGGCGCGGCGGGGCGCGGCGCACTTGGCGGGGCGCGGGCGGAGGGCGGGAGGCGGGGGCGGGGCGGGGCGGGGCGGGGGGGGGGGGGGGGGGGGGGGGGGGGGGGGGGGGCGCGGTCCTCGCCACACGTCGCCTCCCATCGCCGCACACAGCCGTCGCCCGTCGCGCCGCCACCCGCCTCGAAGGCCGCGAAGGCAGCAGGCGATCGCAGGCTGCCGATTTTGCAAACTCGTTCTTTGTCCTTAAGAGGACGAAGCGCGCGCCCGCCACCGCCCGCTACCGCCCGCCACCGCCCTCAACCGGCCGCCGCCGCCGCCCGCCCGCCCGCCCGCCCGCCCGCCCGGCCGTGAGTCAGGCGGCGCCGCCCGGCGCCCTGCTGTCCGCCGCGCCTCGCCTCTCCGCTCCGCTCGCTCCACTCCACTCGCCGCCGCCGTCCGTTGCCATTCCGTAACTGAAATTATTCACATGCCGTGCAATTGTCAAAATCAAAATCCTTTGGTTGTTGATATCAAATAAAAAAACATTATGGGTTGAATCAATTCTAACTTCAGAACAACGCTGCTATGGTTCACAGCTTCACGGCCAACTCAAGGATGTCGAGGGTCCCCTCCGAAGGTTGAATATGGAACACTTTTGTTGAGAAATAATTTTGTCGCAGGATGTATACAACTTATGTCGGAATGCTGTTGAGTTAGTACATTTTAATCTGTCTGATGTGGCTCAGCGGCAACTGCTGCTGCAGCAGAGTCTCTCACCGGGAGGTCCTACAGTTTGAGTCCCGACTGTAGTGAAATTTCGATATTATTGGGTCAATTTTAGGAGCTGTCTGGTGAATTGTAGGAGCTTGCTGCTCTGATCAGTAGTTTTCCGTGGTTCCTCCGATCAATATCACACGAATACCAGAACCCCTACAAAATGGGCCACAGACCGCGCCCGATCATTCCTTCCTTGTCCTTTCTTCACCCCTTTCTTACACACACTTGCACTTATATGCACTATGCAATCACAAATGGCGAGAGACCAAATTAGAGCTAAGAGCTGGGGCGGTACCACGCAGCGGGAACGGCGAACACCTTGATGGAGTAAATCCCGCAAGCCAACGTGTAGGTCGGCGCATCTAACGTTCCGGCAGGGAGAAACACTGACACCGCCCGGGATATTACGTGCCCTACACGCACAGGACTAATGACCAAAGTAGATGATGCACCCAGAAACACGAAATACTCACTCATGCACTCGATCATTTTGATTTGATTTGATTTTTTCGTGCTTCCGGGCACGTCAACTGCTTTGGTCATTAGCCCCGTTAGTGTAGTGCATGTTTTTTCTCGGGATACGCGCGGTGATTTTTCCCCGCTGGATGGCGAGATCCGGCGCCGACCTACCGTCGGCTAGTGGGGTTTCTCCCAAACCAGGACTCTTCCACCAACGGGGCACCGCCCCAGCCAGGACAAGCTCTAAGCTCCCGAGCGGCCTCCCGGAATATGTGGTAGTGTAGTGCATGTTAGTGTAAGTGTGTGTGAGTGTGTGTAAGAGGAGAGGATAGGACAAGGAAGAGGAAGGACAGATCGCGCGCGGTCCGTGGCCCGTTTGGTAGGGTACTGCCCCGGCATTCGCCTGGTGTTGATCGGAGAAACCATGGAAAACTACCGATCAGAGCAGCCGACCGCTAGAATTCTCCTCCAGACAGCGACTGAATTCGACCTAGCTGAAAAGCTAGTGTCGAAAATACTGCCGCCATCAGGACTCGAGCCTAGGAGTTGGTCCCGGTCAGAGTTGCTGCAGTGTCATCAGTTGATGCACTGAGCTACCGCTCCCGGTCGATCATTTTAATGCATCCTTCTGATAATATATATTAAAATGTGTTTTCATATATCGACGGTGCACAAAAAAGTGACCTAACGATGACATATGACAGTTACACAGTGATATATTGAACAGTGAAACATTCCTTCAACTATTTTTAGCACACATCCAATGTCAGTAAATTAGTTCTGATGTTTTGAAAATAGGAAAGTACATTAGAACGCAATGTGAAAATAATTGTAGAAAACGAAATGTAGTAGATCGTGAATGTAAGTAAAATTGCACAAAACTTTATTCAAATTAGTACATATTTATGATATTAAAATGTTCTATATGATTAATTAAAGTTTCTCGAGAAGTGAGGGCAACACTGATCTCAAAAACTTCTCGAACGCAGAAGATGCTATAGTACGGAAACTACGCAGAATATTCAAATAAAGGTTTTGTATTTTATTATATGTGTTACTTCACATATCAGGTGCGTTTAGGAAAGTAAATGTACACCTGCAGAGTAAGCGGCCGCAAAATGACATGCTCCATCCAGTTTGAAACCGTGCCCTGCAAATTACATTTAGTTGTGTTTCTTTTCTTGACGATATGTACTCTTAACTTATATTTGTTGGTGAAACATATTTGGAAATCTACAGCAACTTTTGTTTCGTGTTTTGTTTTATATAAAAAAAACTCCCAATTTACATGATTTACACTAAAATAGTCTCGCTCAGAAGGCTGCACCAGAGTGCAAGCACTTGTTCGCGGACAGCTGCGTGCAAGATGCCAGGCCGCGGAGGAGAAAGATACTGCCGGCTACGCTGCGGAGGAGCGGCGAGGTGCTCAGTGGGTGTGAAGGGATTCGAGAGGGAAGAAACGGGGTGCCACTCACCGGAAGCTGTTGGGCTGGGAAGCACGCAGCATTCAATATTTCCATTAACAACTATTACTTCTCTTATAATATTTTATTTGAGGAATATTTTAACATTGATAGCTAAGTATATTAATCAACGCATGAAATAGAAAATTCTTGTTCCGGTTTTCTTAGATGTTTCTTGGTTCCTTAATTATGTTTTACTAAAGAGTAAAGCATTGAAGAAAAAGTGCCAGGCTTTCATTCATTTGCCAAAGCTCTACGTTTGGATCTGTTTCAACGTTTCTTCAGCTCGCACTAGTTTAATAATAATAATAATAATAATAATAATAATAATAATAATAATAATAATAATAATAATGTTGATGATAATAATAATTATTGTGATTACTATTATTATTTTATTACGTCAATGAGAAATTAACACTGCATGTCCCCTTCGGAGAAGTAAAACTACATTTACGACGTATAAAGCACGATCATGGATTCGCTCTCAGAATAGCTTAAATGAAAAGTTACGAAAACTAGAGTACGGAGTGAGGTCCTCTACGTAGGGTATTACATTCCTCTGTAACATTATTGCTCATTGCCAATTCAAATAATTAATAGGGAAAATTACATGAAGAGAAAAAAGTTATGGTTGATTTACAAAACCATTTATTCACAGATTTAAATACAAAAACCACAAATCAGTCTTATTTCTTAATGTGCTCCCGTTCACATATCAACTCCCGCCACCGCGAGAAAAGTGACAAAGACAGCTTGGGATACCAGACCATTTTTCTTCCGTAGTTTGCGTGGGGGTTTCTGAATTTTGTGTTTAATTTTGTGAAAATGTCATCCTTTAATCTCGTGCGTTTTTGGAGGGTTTTTTTAGTGAAGAGTCAGGTTTACAATTTCTTCAAAGCACAATATTGTGGACAAAGAAGAAATTGTAAGAATAGCCATGACTTCAAATTTTTGTTTGTGTTAAGAATCTATGAAAATGTTCCATTTACAAAGTAAAAATGGGTTCTTTCTCAATATAAATGCCTATTCAATAATTCCATTGAAAATCCATTTCTTTATGAAATTCTTTATTATTCTTTATGAAATTCTTTATGAAATTCTATGAATTTATATTCTTCTAACAAACTGCAACAAATCATTTTGACAGAAAATGCCTTGGAAATTATATTGTACAAGGTCGAGATTGATGTATGTTAAACTCAGAGGTTAGAGTCTCCTATTCGGCCGGGGCACGCGTGGCGAAGCGTGGACTAGCGACACTAACGACGTGCGTAGCGAAATGTTTAAACCATAGATTTCAATCGGAGCGATATCTATCCTACCAACACCGATTTGTTTTTTTATTTACGATATTCAGAATTATTTATAAAAGTATTTTACAAATACTGCTCACTGAGCGGTGAACTGTGATTGATGTTTCCGAAGTTGGAACCCAGCATTGACAAATTGTAAAACTCCACCAACCTCGACCACCACATTAGTTTTTTTATTATTAATTTTGGGTTTATCTCATTATTTTCATTTCTTCTACTGTGTGTTTGTTTTTCCAAAAATTATAAATAATTTTATTGCACACTTGGTTGTCGTTTTATTAATTTTAACTTTATGATTTGTAATAGAGAAGTAAACATAAATTAGGAATAGATAATATGTAACAATATTTTGATATTTCATGTAAAATTAACTGTTATGGACTGGGGTGAGTTGGAATTTTTTTCTTCTTCTGGGGGCGATGGTGCAGAAAATATTGGGAAGCTCTGCTCTAAACGTATGATGAGGTTATAGCCACAGCACACGTATTTCAGTGTTATTGGGATGTATCTACGATATTATTATATTATTATGATACGTATACTGTTTTTAACGCCATTCCGGTCGCGGATTCGCATGGTCCGTCTCCATGTCTTCACGGTGGTGAGTCGATTCATTCATGTAGGAGAAACCGAGGCGACAAGGGATAAGGGCCTAATATGTTAATAAAAAATGTTTCGAAATCAAATCAATAAAGGAAATAAAATTCAGAGAAGTTATGGGCCTTACAAGTATCACCAGAAATATTATTTTTAATTTGTGCTTTTGAATTAAATTCTGCCAACGAGCTCTTGGGTTCAAAGGCCCGTAAATTCAGAGAATTTACGGGCCTTACAAGTATCTCCAGAAATATTATTTTTACTTTGTGCTTTTGAATTAAATTCTGCCAACGAGCTCTTGGGTAGTTAAACTAATTTGTTGATATGACCTAATAAAAATCGATTTGAGCGAACCTACGACTTTGGAATGTTTGCCTTCTGACCTTGTATCTCAGACCACTGTTGGTTTTCTCGGGCTGTGCTGAGCGACTCCGCCTCCCGTCGCTCGCAAGGTCAGCCTGCGACTGCACGTGTGCAATAGGGTGTGTGAGCGTCTGCGTTTGTGCACGCAAGCGACGCCCTGAACAGGACTGCTGCACCAAAATAGCTATGATTCTCCGAGCGCCAGGTGAGCGGCGAATTGAAATCACGCACGTACATACAACGTATGGTTCATCATTATTCTTCCCGTGCTCGTGCTCATTCCCATGTTTTACGACAATGGGTGCTGGTGAATAAGCAACTCTTCAAGAGAAACTTATTGTCTCTAGTAAACACTGATAAAATTGAATCGTTAATTTGGGTGAGTTCTTCCACTAAAATATTTCAAATGTCGTCTGTGCACAAGAAAAATAGCACACCTCGAAAATCGTTGTTTTTCAGTTAAGTGAATGTTCAGAAAAATATTAGTTATTTGGAATACGTGTGGTAGAAGTGACATTTTATTTTGCAAGTAGGAACGTAGGCGGTAGCAAAATAATGTCACGTTTGCCACGAGTGTCATACTACTATTAGACAGTCTTACTGACTTAAATGTTATTTTAATTCAAGTATATAAATCACGTAATGAAACATTAAGGTCAGTAGTAGCTGTTGCGGTCAGACTAAAGTATTTTATTTTCTTTGTTGCATTCACAGATTTATCAGAACAGTTGAGCATCGCCCCTCTTTTAGTACTAGGGCTCTTTTATCAAGCTGTGCACGCCCTAAAAAAACCTATTTTACTAGTGTCTGTATAAAAAATTATTTTTTTTTTTAAAATAGTTCGCAAGTCAACCAGTAGATAGTAAATGCAAAATATGTTAAAAGACAAATTTTGATATGTGTCATTTTTACCACTGTTACCAAAACATTTAGTCGTGATATTTTTAGTTTCTGACGTGATAAATATTAGCCACTACAAAATATTATTTCTCCCTGAGAATTGAAACACGTTGATGTACTTTATGAGTAACATTCCTTGTTTTGGGCTCTCCTTGCAGTACAAACTCCCGTCCGGAGTCAAATACATTCCATTAAACCTTCACAAGCAGAAAAATATTTCAGGGTCGCGTCTGAATTTCAATTTGAATGCGCAGTTAGCAGAGAAGAAGAAGAAGAACGCCAAACCCCGTGATTCCTCTTCTACACAACTCATCGCAGCGGCGTCAACACTCGTCGGTAAACAGGCCGTGAAAGAAGCCTCCGGACTTCGTCTTCTCTCAAGAAGGAGGCAGCTGCATAAAGCGCAGAAGCACGCGGCTGAACTAAGAGGTAGCGAGACCTGTCCGCTTCACTTTTGCACGTCTTCCTCTACCTTTCTCGGCACTTTACTTTAAAATCCATTCACCGGGTTGATGGGCGATGTCCAAGCTTATAAAGATTAACTCCTATGAGTCTTGGGTGACCTTTGGCGGGCCGGCGAAGGCTTCCTTTAGAAATTTTGTTTTTCATTGGCTTCGTAAACATGCCTCCTCATAAAAATTCACGAGACATGCATTAATACAATTTCTAATGTTCGTCATTATTGGAAATCATCTAGTAAATTCGTAGATATTCTCATTATCTGAAGAATATTCGAAAATCGAAAACTCTGTAGTACCTTTAAATTCAAGTCCTATTCTTTTAAAATGCATAATTTAAAGGCATAATTTAAACGATATTTCAAAATTTTCCTTTATTTAATATAACATTCAAGAACATAATGCGTCCATTCTATTATTTAACTAAAATGTAATATTTCTTTAAAACTAATGACTTCAATTTCTTTTCATCTTAACAGACTTACTTCTTAGCTATGTCTTCACTTGTCATTAATATTTCATTCGTTATATTGCTGATTCACTGGAAGATTTGGCTCTTAAATAACAAACGGTTTTTTCTGAAGTAAGGTATTTGATTTCTGATATCTGCTTGAATTTCGAGTGCCTTAAATTAAATTATTAATTTTATTGTTATTTTTATTATTACTATTGTGTTTGAAAGAATTCTTCAGCTTCTGTACTATTTATCGACATTCAGGTTCCTACCTAATGCTCTAGAATCTCACATGTACTTGCACAGCATGTGAGCGTTGTCAGGCAATGCCGTCTTTTTCGATTGAAAGACTTGGAGCAGTTACAAGATAAGCTACACCAGATAAATCAAACCTCTCCCTATTCGTAAATTTTAAAATGTCGATTTTGGCCGAAGTATGTCTCATCCTGTTACTGCTTTAAACCCTTTGTAAATGTAAACAAGACATATAAAAACAAGATAAGCCACACGTTCGCCAAAATCAGAATATGAACATTTGCAAATTGCGGGAGGTTCTCTGTGACTGGCATAGATTATCTTCTTACTCCTTCAATCCCTTAAATTGGTATTGTAGATCCGTATCAAAACATCAGACATAGTTTTTAACTGTGTTAACCTCATTCACGTCCCACACAGTCTTTAACTGTTTTGACGTAAAATAAATAAATATAAAAATAAGACTTAGGGTACGAAGATCTTTCCTCAACTCTAGCTTTTGATTCACGAGCGCAAATTACTATTAGGCAGCCGTGACCCTCCATATCTAGAGTCTTTCTGCCGCTATATTATGATCTCCCTTTTGATTCGAGGTCAAATCGGGTCTCATTTGCCGCCGCAAATGAGCCTCACACAACTTTGTAACCCTCACACAACCCGCTCTTAAACAACTTGCGAAGTTGAGTCACCCGCGCGGGAATGTTTAGGAGTTTGGAGAGAATGACTGAAGAGTTCGCTTGAATCGCCTGAAGAAGCAATGGAGCTTTGGAAACGTTTTCCGCTTAACTGTTCCGTTTCCGACATCCGACGACAGAGAAGATCATCGGGTTTTGAAGTATTCATTAACGTTGTTGCATCATGGTTCTCAACGGAACACACCGAAAAACTACTCAACAACTCCAAGAAAGAGGTAAATTGCCTTTTAAAAATAAAACACTAATATTTGTAATTACTTGGAATTAAATGGACTTAAAGAAACGCACAGATTTCGATTTCAATAGGCAAGTTAAGAGGAGGTTAAAAGAAGTGTTCTGAAATAATCATGTTTCTCATTTTTTTCAGTTTCTTACTAATATCTCTGGTGTTAATTATGGATTAGAAAGAAACTCAAGTGAATTCTTATAGAAGAATCTGAAGTACGAATGTGAACCAACGAGAAATTGGTAGCACGTCGCCTCGGCACGATAGTTGCGTTGTATTGGCATCAAGACTCCGTCAAAGTAAGACTGTTGCTAACTCGAACAATATTTAATAAGTTTTAGTGAAGAAGTTATTAGTAGGAAAAGAAGGAAAAATACTTTGGAACTGGAGAGAATTGATAGACGCGAGGTTGTTGCAAGATTATGCCATCCAGCCGCTGAATATTTCCGTTAGGAATTAAGGGGTGCTATGTTTGGAGTAGCAGTAGAATTAGTGTAAAGCTAGGGGAATTTTTGAGAATTTATTGTACTCATTGAAGTATTTGAATCAATCTCTTGTTGAACTTCAAGTCTCAGTACTTACTACTAAAGATCTGAATATACCTGTGAATTAATTATAATTACAAAATGTACTAAATGCAGCACTGTTAAAACTGAGGCATCTCTTCCTTACCGAAACGAACGAGATAGAACCTGCACGCTTCCGTGACAGCATGGGACCGCGAGCGGAATGGCGTATTTCTAACCTCAAACATTAAACGCGCAGTGACGCGTCGCTACGTGAGTCCAATTTCACAACGAGGCCCCGACCTTCGGCTTGCGCCATTATCATAAAACATCGTTTAAACTGTCCAACGCATAATTTCAAACGCGTTTTATTCCAAAGTACGTTTTCGCCAAAAACTTTTAACATGGAATTTGACGCTTCGGTTCGCATGTCAATGTGTTGAGGCTACGGTCTGCCGGCAACAGGATTAATATAAACATCCTTGACCATGTGCGACGCATTTTATTCCCAAATGCTTTTTAATGGATTTTAACATGACATTCTCATTTGAACTACAAAACAGTGATCTCGTTCCCAATTCTCGTTCTTCGGTTTCGTTCACCGAACTCGCGACCTCGAAGACGAGCCGTTACTAACTATGGGATAAGACCCCAAAAATATATTGCATTTTTGTAACTGATGCGAACCATATCTATTGATTTTCTCTTTGCCGTATAAACAGTAGTATTAATAAACATTGTACATATGGGATAGCTATAAAGAATTAATAGTTAGGAAGATAAATGATTAGGAGTAGTGGAGGATTTGAAAACGTTTTTGAGTGATTCAGAATAGGAGTGAACGGACTTTTGTTTCTTTGTGATTTTCTTTGCGGTTCCTGACGTATTGTGTATTATTTTTCACATTGTAAAAATGGAAAGGATAAATGTTATTGTTAAAGATATTAATCAGTATAACATTCTTGCAGGAGATTACAGTATTCTTATTGGTTGGTATTTCTGAGTTTCGTAGTAGCAAGACCTAACCCCTTGGATTATAATATTTACGCCTGGATCCCTTTTCAATATATGATAGGTTTCAAGTAAAAGGAAAAGACTCTTATTTATAATATTTATATTATTTATATTATTTATACTTTTATATTATAAGTTCTCTTATTTCTCAAATCCATATTGTTTATCTCTTCACTTGCCGTGTTCAAGTTCAAGTACAAGAAAAAAAACTACTGTAGGGTCTACTGTAGGGTATGCAAATGTGAGTGTCAGTAAGGGTGAGGATAGGGCAAGGAAGAGGAAGGAAAGTCGCTTACAATTTGTGGCCCGTTCGTTAGGATACTGCTCCGGCATTTGCCTGGTGTTGACCGTAGCAGCCTTCACTCCTGGCAACGGATGAATTCGAGCTAGCTTTCGATTGATTGATTGTTAGTGATTCCGGGCGCGTCAACTACTATGGTCATTCGTCCCGTAAGTATAGTGCGTTTTTTGCTCGGGAGATGGCGGTGGTCTTCCCCCGCTGGATGGTCAGATTCAGCGCCGATCTACCGTCGGTTAAAGGGGTTTCTCAAACCAGGTATCTCTCACCAGCGGGGCACCACCCCCAGCGGGGATAAGTTCTAAGTCCCCGATCGGTCTCTCGACATGTGTGGTAGTGTAATGTATGTTAGTGTAAGTGTGTGTGTGTGTGTGTGTGTGTGTGTGTGTGTGTGTGTGTGTGTGTGTGTGTGAGTGCTGAGGATAGAACAAGGAAGAGGAAGGAAATATCGCTCGCGGTCTGTGACCCGTTTGCTAGGGCACTGCTGCAGCATTCGCCTAGTGTTGATCGGAGAAACCACGGAAAACTACCAATCAGAGCAGTCGGCCGCTAGAATTCTCCTTCAGACAGCGATTGAATTCGACGTACCTGAAAAGCCAGTGCCCAAAATAAAGCCGCCATCGGAACTCGAACCTAGGACCTCTCAGTCAGACGCGCTGTAGTGACATCAGTTGATGCACTGAGCCACCGCTCCCGATCCTAGCTTTCGAAAATCCTACCATCGTCTGGACTAGAACCATAGGTCAGGAGCATTGCAGTGACATGTCGCTGCATGTGGTAATGAAAGAAAACGGGCGCATACAACTCACAAACTTGCTTTGTGGGAGGCACGAAGGTTACGTAATGGATATCACGATAATTCGTCATTTTTTCGACCTTCTTCGATCCTCTTTCGATCTTCTCTGGTATCTGCTGGTAGGGTGTGTTATAATCCAACCGATAGTCTTGCTTAGTTTTTGAAATTCCACCATATGTTTATATTGATGCTGTCAAATACCGTAGCCGGCTCGTGCCAAGTTTCCTGATGGCCATACTGCCTGTGCAGACTCCAGTGTAGCACGATGGTCACTCGGTAATGAAATTATTCGAAATCAATGTGCGAAATATTTCTTGAAGATGTTGATTATAATTACTTTCTATTGTTTCGACCGGCTGCATTTGCACTCTTCGATAGTGTTATTTATCTAGGTTTGAGTGGCGTTCATCCTTTGGTTGCTCTTTCTTAATGGAACCATCCCGCAACCAACCTAAAGTAAGAATCCACTTTCCCTTCGATGTCCCTTATCGTTCTGGCTATGGAGTAACTTGCTGTACCAACTTACTCAGCGTCTCTCCTGATCCTCCTCTCTATTGAAGCAGGCGCTTTTCAGCTTGAGGATACTCTTTTTACGAACTTCAAACATTGGCATTATTCAATCTATTCTATCAATGGCTATTTTCCCTTTAATTGTAAATTATTATTATTATTATTATTATTATTATTATTGTTATTAATATTATTATTATGAAAAATTCGAGATGCCACGGATTAACAAATCATTTAAAAGTTAGATTAGGAATGTGTCTATAATAGATATAAATATAAATGTGTTTATAATATAGAACATTCGGACAGTGGGTTTTGCTCGGTTGTACTGAAGTAGTGAAGTTGTTCACAGGTTATGTCGAATTCCAAATCGTTGCCCACGCGCCCCAAAAGACGCAAACGCACATTAACTGAACGCAGGCAGTCAGCGTCAGTGTCGTGATAGTGAGATCATTTCGTTTTCTGCGTGGTCGTTGACTATGAAATGTCAGTTTTGTTCTGCTTTGTACTTCACATGTGAGAGAAATTCTGCAAACGAGTTAACTCTGCGTTGCTTAAATGGGAAAATAAGCTTATCTTCAAGCAATATACCTGAAGAAATCGAAGTTGTTTATAGGAGATGATAACACATCAAAAAACTTTAGAAATAATATCCGTCAGTATAATGGTGTTCTTTCTTTTGTGTCATTTGGCGCCGATATTGCATTGCCACCTGGTCATGGGACATACGTGTTCAAAATTTTGGGAACTCCACATCACAGAATATCTTCGTTATACCCTGAATATCCAAACAATGCAACATATTGTGAACATTAGACTGCGCGCAGTATTTTACATTTATCTCCGATCGCACCGTTAAATTTTGACGGGTTTTCACTCGTTATTATTATTATTATTATTATTATTATTATTATTATTATTTATATTAATATTATTTATATTATTATTATTAATATTATTATGAAAAATTCGAGATGCCAAGGATTAACAAATCATTTAAAAGTTAGATTATGAATGTGTCTATAATAGATATAAATGTAAATGTGTTTATAATATAATAAAATAGCTTCTGAATTCTCCCAGAAAAATAAACTTTATTTCTCTGGGGAAATTCAGAAGCATTAGGGAAATGTTTGGGAGTCGTATTTCACAGTATTATTTGAACCACAAGTGAAACAACTTTCAGGAGAAAGTGTCGTTTCATAGTATTATTCGAACCACAAGTTAAACAATATAGAGATCAGACTCTCGTGTAGCTTTATGGCACTAATGTAAGTTCGACAGAAAATACATCATACTTATTCTGTACCGAATGCAGGTTTAGAATATCAAATGTCATTTGTGACGGACATTAATGTTTAATGCGCAAAAGGTACTATTTTGCAATCGTCATTGGATACAATCATGTGGGAGTAAAGTACATTAAAGTGAAAGTTCTTGCACTCTCACACCTGAGGACATACAGTTGCTCCAGCTACCTGCGGGAGAACTCATTCTATGCGTTCAAAGGTGTGGTGCTTCCCATACTTTCCAATTCTTGATACCGAATTCCTACAGTAAATTTTAAAATACTCCTTTAGCAACCATTTAAATCATGTTATATCAACAGTGTATGTTGAAATATGAATTTCTTTGCAACTAAACGAATTATAATGAAATGCATTTTTTCAACGTCGTCGTTGCCCATTGTTGTATTTTTCATTAACACTAGATTACTATAACACAGCACAATCTCCAGCAACTTTAAAATTTCGTAAGCTTTTAACATGGATTCACGGTCAAGCACGCCCAGTTTCTTCTGAATCAGATAATGAAAAATGTGAATACATAAGGAGATGGGATGAGCATGCCGAGGTTAGCGTTTGCGAAGCATATCAGATGAATTCATCACATGGCGGTGCACGACCCAGTTTCCATTTGGACGCGCGACGGTCATAACTCTCGCGGACGTACTCTCGCGACACGAGAGCCGGCGGCGGCGGCGGCAGAGCACGAAGGCACGCGCTTGCGACAGTCACCGCCGCCGCCACCGCCGCCACCGCCACCGCCGCCGCCACCGCCACCGCCGCCACCGCCGCCGCTTCCGTTCAGCGTCCCCAACGTCACTGCAATCCTCGGAATGCACCCAACCGGAACTATGAGATACTTGAATGCAGGCATGAATACGAGATCGCGAATAGTATGCAAAGTTTGCAGCGATGGACTTCTACATTGCGAAAACCACCAAGTACGCGAGTAAAGATTGACAAATGTTCCTTTTTATCGATTTCTCCCACTTTACCGCAAGCTGTATTTTTTCGCAATTCCTGTTAAGTGTGTGACTACTGAATTCAGTTGAACAACTCGGTTAAAAGCGTACTGAAGAAATGTGTTTTTGATTGTGAACTCTTCGTTAATGGTTTTATTGTAGAATCTCTGCTGCAAACATCGACGAATGTTTGGACCTCTTAAGTCTAAACAAATTTGGTGTTTAACTGTGCCTCTTAAATCTAAACTAATCGATATGGTTTGATATTGATATTTGTTGATGCTCTTATTAGTGTGTTTATTTGTGTCCAAATCATCAATTTAAAATACATTATTATTCTTTTTATTACAATTCGCGGTTCGAAATTGATCGCGTGGATGGATTTATTCCGTGCAATGGATAAGTTGATTTCCTCTTATTGTCATTCGAGACTCGTCCTGGATGTGACACCCAAATAAAGCAAGTCATCTCATTAAGATTTAGTATTTCTTAGTTGACGTTCAAACAAATACTCTCTCTTTTTATCTGAATAGTTCGAACACAATAAAAAGATAATAAACTTTCCGAATAAAAAAATAATAAACTTTTTCTTATCGTATATTTGTAACAGGCAAATAATTAAAAGATGTTATCTCTGACAAGCTATGAGTCAAAGTGATGATGAATTGAGTAATTATTACAATCGTTCATTGACAATCAAAACGTTATTTGTAACCATCGACGGTGGAATTAGTAATAGAAAATCTCCATCACGTTTGATCTCAATTCAACAGCATTAAGAATTAGTTACCCTCGGTCAGTCACAACGTGACACGAACGCTAAAAACCACTCCCAGCCTCATTGTGCCTTTCATTATCATTCAACGTCAAAGGAAGGTGAGATCATCACTCTTCTTATGGTTTAAGGTGCACTTTAAGTTTATTCATTTTTAAGTGTGTGGACGCTTGATACACCAACTGCTTTGCATTTACCTTGTGCTTCTACCATGAAGTTTAACAACCTGAGCTCGGGACAGGCATGTCAGTAGAGGTACAGTGACAACGACTATTAATCACCACCGCCACACCCAAGTCACTGCTTGCGCTCATAATCGTCATGACAACCTTAAAGAGTGACAACTACTCCTGCAGCTGTAACTTCAGTCACGAGATATAATATAACCTCTGTTGTCATATCACATCACTCGTCAAAAACCCTCCAACGTATTGTGTTTCCATGCAGCCCTTAGTATCACTGTAGGTTCACAAATCTCCCTCTAGTTCACATAAAATGAAACGTTTAAGAAACCTATGAAAGTTTACCTAAAGTAATTCAAGCGTTTGATTGTATGAGTCAGGCTTAGAAACCTGTGAAGTTGAATACATTGAAAATATCTTAAGATGAATACTTCTCGTTTAAAAACTGAATTTTAAATTGTTAAATGTTTCACTGCTGCTTTCGAGTATTCTTGTTACAAAGAAGTCAGCAACACAGTGTGCTATGTTGTAAAGAATCTAATTGGTTATGCTAAGTTCTGTTTCTATTCTCATTTTCAAATCTATATACTTCACAACTCCATCAAATCAACCATTATTCATGTCCTTTCCAAAAGCAATCATTCTGAGAACAGGTCTGGAAATAACTACTCTGTAGGAACGTTCAAACTCAAAGCAAGTATTTGCAGTGTTATAAGTTATTTTATCATAACGAACTGCAATATTACTACCGGCTTACCACCGCTAAAGCAAGTGTGAGAATATATCATGTTTTTTATTAGACTCTCACGGATGTTTGCATCATCACGCTTGTTCCATAAATTCAGAAGTGTAGGTAAGCTCCATCATGGAGCAAGGGAATTTTCTTGAACTGCTAATTCTTTCGAACAAGAACAATCGCCGATCTCTTGTTACTAAGCGAAATTAAAAAATACTACGATGACTGCTGTCTTCGCGAAATTCGGTAACTTCATTTTTCGCGCGAATGCGGAAGCTTTAAGATCTCCTAAACTATAATTTGACCTTTGAAAACGAATCCACCAACAACAGGGTCCCTAGCCTAGATTCATCCAGTGGTACAACTTGAATACCGCAGTCTCAGCCGCCGCAACTTCATCTCGTGCCCAGAAAGGCTCGCGCCGTGCCCGCCACTCCCACGCCGTAAAGCAAGTCGCCGCCGCCATCGCCGCTTCCACCTCAGGCCGCTTTCCACGCCATTTCTGCCACTACCCTAATATCGCCTTCACACAGCCCCTAGCACATAGCCGTTTCCTACTACCATCTTCATTTTATCAGAACTAACATCCATCGCCGATACCACCTCACCAACATGATACAACGTGTACTAATTTACTCGCAAGAAGGCCACTACCAACTCTAGATCACTTCCGCCAGCCTGCTTCCGCCAAACCGTCTCCACTAGACAGCCTCCGGCACATCACACCGGATTAAGCAGCTCAGGGCATTCATTGATGTCACTGCAGTGCCTCTGACTGGGATGTCCTAGGGTTCCAGTCCCGACGGTGGAAACATTCTTCACACTAGCAACTTAACTTCGTCGAATTCTGTCGATGTTTGGAGGAGAATTCTAGTGACTGGCTGCTATGATCAATAGTTAGCTGTGGTTTCTCCGATTAACATCAGGCGAATGCCGGAGTAGTACCCTAACAAACGGGTCACGACCGCGCGCGATTTTTACCTTCCTCTTCCTTGCCATATCCTAACCCAATACTTACACACACTAGCACTTACATGCCCTTCACTATTACGCACTTCGGGAGATAAGACCTGAGCTCACAGCTTGTCCCCACTGATCTGGCTGATGGCAGACTCCTCGTTGGGGGAAACCCCACTAGCCGACGCGTAGGTCGGCGGATCTCGCCAGCCAGCAGAGGATGATCACCGCCACCTCCCGAGGAAAAACCACTCACTACGCTGTCGAGACTAAGGACCTCAGTAACTGACGCGCCCGAAATCAGCAATGAACCCCCACACCACCACCACTTTCTCCTCTCGAAACCAACGTTTCTACATCTAAAATCGTACCATGGCGCCTGTAACTACCATCAAAGTAGAACTAAACCATCACTGCAGCGCCTCTGACCGGGAGGTCCTAGGTTCGAGTCCTGACGGCGGCAGGATTTTCGACACTAGCATTCCAGCTAGGTCGAATTCAGTCGCTGCCTGGAGAAGAAATCTAGCGGCCGGCTGCTCTAATCGGTAGTTTTCCGTGGTTTCTCCGATCAACACCAGGCGAATGCCGGAGCAGTACCCTAACAAACAGGCCATGGACCACGCGCGATCTGTCCTTCCTCTTCCTTGTCCTATCCTTTCCCCGTACCTACACACTTACACTAACATGCACTACACTACCACATATTCCGGGAGACCGGTCGGGAGCTTAGAGCTTGTCCCGGCTGAGGCGGTGCCCTGCTGGTGGGAGAGGCCTGGTTAGGGTGAAACCCCACTAGCCGACGGTAGGTCGGCGCCGGATCTCGCCATCCAGCGGGGGAAGATCACCGCCATCTCCCGAGAAAAAAATGCACTACACTCCCAGGACTAATGACCAAAGGCGTTGACGTGCCCGTAAACACGAAAAAATCAATCAATCAATAAACCATCACCAGTATTACCACCACGGAGTCACATCACCATTACCACCACCTCTTACATGCCGCTGCCGCCACTTTCATCTCCACCGCGACCGCTACTTTTCCGCCGCCATCGCCGCGCGCCTCGCCACCGCAGCCGCCACCGTATCTGGCGCGGTGCGAACCTCTCTCCCTCTCCCTCACACACACACACACACACACCCGCGGCGGGCGGCGCGTTTGGAGGCTTCTCTTTTGGCGAGGGCGGGGGCGGCGTTCGCGCGCCTGCCTAACGCGACGCCTGCCCTGCCCTGGCCGGACCGTTGCGCGAGACGCGAGCGGGCGAACCGGCGACACGCGTGCTCTCCGGGCCGCGTGTTCCCGCGGCCGCGCCTACCCTTTGATGGACGCGCCGCGCGGGCTTAGAAAGTTCCAGGCAGCACGCGGCTTAACGCTGACCCGCTGCGAGGTCGACGCTGCGAGGCATTCACGAGGAAGACTATCTAGGCACCTTGTCAGGAGACTTATGGTCAACTCTCTAGACGAGTTTGGACGTGGGTACGTCGATAGAATCTACTCCTGGACGGAATTCGTTTTCGTGTTCGTGTATCCTGTTCGAAGTATACTGAGTAATACATTTGTTTCGGATTTTCACCGTACCTTATACATGTAATAAGACATGCGTAAACAGTTTTCAGGACAGTGGTACTGCGGAAGCAACAGTGTTTCGCCGAATTTGATACTGACCTAGGCAGACGACAAATCCCGAAAGCTCCGGACTCCCCTTCAGTTTTCAGGAAATAGAATCAGAGTATCAGCATCCGATTATGGCGTTTATAGATACTGGTATCGACCTTCTTTATTAGTGTGAGAATCATGTCTACTTGTCTTAATCACATTTCAAAGAACTAAGGAGAAAGCAATGGTTGCTGTAAATTATATTTTATATGTCAGGCGTATTTTTTTAAATAGAAAGAGAAAAGTTGAAATATTTCTCCTCGCCTGGCTGGAAATAAATGCGAGGTGACTCGTGCTGTCTGACCCTCGTGACCCTGAGATGACCCTGGTTGCCTTGAAACAAAAACACTCCATAAAATCATAAAGCGAGGCCACACCGGTACTCGGCAAGAATGTACGACCATATGTGCTACCACTTCCTCCCATGGCTTGTTGACAAATGCAAACTATTTATTTTTTGCATTCTTACTGCCCGTGCAGAAAGCAAGAGGCACGTCTTAAAAATTGCTCTTTTGCAGAAGAGCGGTTTTTGCCTTGAGAGTTAACTATTCATTCAGCTGCCACAGACTCGAGTGATTTTCTCTATCAGCTGTCATCTGAAATATACCCACGGCATTTTCCTGGAAAATATATACTATATTTTAAACATATTTAATTCCTCAAGTAAACAATTAAAATTTTTGAGATATCACTTTTCTTATTTCTGATACATATAACTGATAATGAATATTTCTGCACACACCCTCAAATAAGGTTTGCCAAATGATATTCTCGATGGAATGTGCTTAGACATAATCTTTACTAGTTAGTTTACTGTCAACGAAGGTATAAAATTCCAGTTCTCTTGGTGTTTTTTCTAGAATTATTTAAACGGGAGGAGCCGGTACGAGATAAGCGGGGTGGAGGGTCGCAAGGTTGTACATAAAATTATTAAAATTTTCAACTATATGTAGAGCCGACCTGGATGACCGCGGTGGCTAAGAGCGAGTATCGACTCAGCGCTTCGGTCCGAAGGGTCGCGGGTTCGAGTACCGCCTTGGGCATGGTTGTTTGTCCCTTGACTTTGTATGTGTTGTCGCGGAGGGCCTCGCGTTCTGCTGACCCCAGATCAGAGGAGCCCACAAGTGTATTGGTCTAGTGTTTGGTCGAATATGCGTCCCATCGGGACGTAAAGGGTAACCGGCTGTTGGCTGGATAAAAACCCTAGAAAAAAATTATATGTAGAATTTATCCCATTTCTTTTCTAATAAATGTTTGTAATAAATAAATGTCCAGGCAACGGTCGTGTTACTTCCACTAGTTATAAAATCAGCAATGAGCATTTTGCCACATTTAATAACAAGAAAAATCCGCCCCATGTCATCTGCATTCTATTTTCCAATGCACGCACAGACTGCGTGCAAACTACGCAGACTGCGACCTTGTGAGAGGTGTCTGTGATTTCGGTGGATATTCCGAAATTTGAAATTTCAAAAACAATGTAACAGTTTCGATATTGACTGAAAAATGTAAATATTTATTTTATTCCGGCTATTCCCGTACTGCACGTACCGACTGAGTTTAGTGCGTCATTGCTTACGACACAGCTACAGCATACAACAGCAAGGCTCCAACGAAGAGATCGCTCGTCATTACATATTTGCAATTCACGTTTTGCGTTAGGAATAGCAATTTTTTATATTCTTGGAATGAAAAAATAATTTATTATGTATTCGTATGTAATCGTCTCCTTTATTATTTCAGTAGTATAATACCTTTTGCGGCTTTCACACGCAACCAATCTTTACAAATGAGGTCTCTAAAGAATGATAATTTTACGGACACGTGGCGAATTGCACTTTGACTTCAAAAATGTGAAGGATTGTTTTTGAAAAAAGGTATCTAAATATTCATTTAAAATGCAACCCTAAACTTTTGAGCAAAATTAAACTTTTGCAAAACTAAATGCAAAACTAAACTGTTAAGACCAAAAGCCTGAAAAGAACGTTTCTCACACCGTAATCTATAGGATGAGATATTTTTGGGCAATCTATTAAATTTTTCCTGTTTCGGCGTTTATCAATACTACCAATGCCACCTTGCACCAATTTTTATAAATGACGTCTCTAAAGAGAGAGAGAACTTCACGGAGGCGTGACAAATTGCTCTTTGACTTCAAAATATGAAGGATTTGTTGACAAAAAATCTAAATATTCACGTCAAATGCAGTCCACAACATTCGGGCAGCATTGTTGAAATCTGTTAAGTTAAATAACTCTTAACCAAAGCATTCTAGGGCCTTAAAATGTGGAATTTTGAGCCAGTGACCTCAATAATGTTCCTCGCGTCGTAATTTATAGGACGTGAGCTTCTTGGACATTCTATTAGATTATGCTGATCCGGCGCTTCTCGATACTAGCTCACGTGTTCAGAGACGTGCATAATCTCCAACAGCATGTGAAATTAAACTAATTACTTGATTTCCTAGGCGATTAAATTGCAGAGATGAACCTCTCAGTTCGGTAATAAAGTGAAATAATATTTCAAAGGGTATGATTGTATTTGCCCGATCCTGTATTTTTGCTTGGACGACTTTACGTCGCTTTCTTAAAAGTACAGAGCTTTTCAAATAGTTTTGTGACAGTTAAGGAATGCGAAAAGCTAACAGTCAAGCAAAGTTGCCTAATTACATCAAATGTTTTAAGGAACTGTTGTGAATTGTTCAAAGAAAATCTGTCAATAACAGAATAATCCTTTATTCAAAATTTGTATGAAACATCAGTTTTTTTGTTTGTTATTTTTATTTGATATTCTATAAATACATTGAAAGTTACCTTTATACATTTTTAAACAAATATTTCGTTAACAACATTCCCTCTTAATATGTAAATGCAAGGATAGAGAAGTGGGTGGAGTTTAACAGACGAGAGTTCTCACACGGATACGCTATTATATCTTATTGCAGTATTCATTAAGATTGTTTTTGGTTTAAGCTCCCGACCGGTCTTCCGGAATATGTGGTAGTGTAGTGCATGTTAGTGTAAGTGTGTGTGTGTGTAAGGGGAGAGGATAGGACAGATCGCGCGCGGTCCGTGTCCCGTTTCGTAGGGTACTGCTCCAGCATTCGCCTGGTGTTGATCGGAGAAACCACGGAAAACTACCGATCAGTGCAGCCGGCCGCTAGAATTCTCCTCCAGGCAGCGACTGAATTCGGCCTAGATGAAAAGCTAGTGTCGAAAATCCTGCTGCCGTCATGTCCCGAACCTAGGCCCTCCCGGGCAAAGGCGCTACAGTGACATCAGTTGATGCACTGAGCTACCACTCCCGGTACAAAAATTATGATTTAGACACCTAAAATAGGTAACAAAACTATGAAATTATGCACTTTTAGGTAGAAAAAGTGACGTTTTAGACATCTAAAATATGTTCCAAAATGATTATACAGGAATTTTTTTTAAAAAATAAACAAAAATAGGTACCTTTCTGTCATCTAAAACTGATTACAAAAGGAAAGGATTAGAACTTTTGTCGTCAATCGATTTTTCATTATCAACGACACATGAAATATGCAATCTAAGTACACAACGTGTTAGAGGAAATAAGTTTTTATACATATGAACACGATTTATCCACGTTTTTGTTACCAAGGCCCAGAAATAAAAGAGTTTTTCTGTCAAAAATTTGTCGCAGGAATAATGAGGAATTTAATCATTCTTCAAAATTACTTATTTTAGGTAATTTTAGGCAAAAAAATATTAACATAAGCATCAATCGCCCTTTAGGACATTTTATCCAGTATCAGATGATTTTAGTAGATCCATTCTCCATGACTCGTAAACATTTGCGATTATTTTCCACAGTCTTCTAAAGGAACTATTTACGCTTTTGTCCTAAGATCCGAGGTCTAGAAATAACTAAGCTCTCCAGCAACAACCTCGGAGCTCAAGAACATCTCTTTAGGTGATAAAAGTACATTTACTGTCTGGAATCATTTCCAGGATCCAGGAAATCCAGGATATCTGGACACAAAACGAGATGTACAAGTAGTTGGAGGTTATTGACTCATAATCTAAAGTACAAAACTTATTTCAGATATATTTAATCGATTAGATAATATAAATTATAAATACTAATTAAAGCATATTTCGCCATTATGTAAATAAATACGTTTCAGTTTTGCAGTATAATCTCTAATTGCACAAAAAAGTCATGCTGTATAAAAGATACTACTTGGCATTTAAACGAGGAATCGATTTTGACTAATCTCTTGCATCTCTTTTCGTAAATTTTAGTACAATCCTTGCATTAATATACGTAGATTTTTAGATACGCATTAATTTACGTATAAATAGACGTAGATTTTTACACAGATGTTTAAAAACTAAATCCATGGTGTTTTCTTACTGATTTCTTACCGTAAGCTGTATAATAGATCGACAATATGATATATTTGTATATTGTAAGTACATTGTACACATACTCTGTTTATATATTCCTTTCCTTTGATAGCCAACATTGAGAGGAATGAAAATTCCAGGGAAAGAATTATGATTATTCTTTAATTCGCAGTGTGAAATTTCCTGGAAACATAACATTTTGGCATGCATATTTGTTTTATGAATAACAATTTATTACACATACGCATAGTCTAAGTGTTTGAAACGGTTCTCACTCATACTGTTATGGTCAGTTTGTCATTCTTCTCAAGCTCTCAACCCATGGCAGGTATTCACTACTCATTCCAGACATTTTATTCACTCGATTGATTTATGTGTAAGGCAGTTGCGTTCTACTTCGTAGTACATTTCATCCATCGTAGTGCTCAGTGGCAGAATCTCGACATAGGCATTACCTTCTATCCTATTGGGTATATTGACCTTAACCTCCTTTATGATTGTACGTAACTCTCACTTTTGCTGTGCTTTTACTTTACATCGTGCAAAGCTGGAGCCTTTCAAAGCATTTCTTACGTCATCCACATCCTCATTTCACTTTATTTTTTCAGATTCACGTTTTGAGGAAATAAATGACGACATTTTAGCCACAGAATGTGATACACACAACCACAGATTTGTTTTCTTCTGAGATGTATGCTCCAACACTTCAGAATTTATCGGCATGAATAAGTTGGCGAAAAGGATACACAAATAAATTACTTCTTTAATTTGTATTTTGTAATTCTTCTCATTCTATACAAGTATGGTCTGGCTTCAGAAACTAGTGATCAATGGCTTGTCTTCACAATGAACATCCAAAGTTAAACTGCGTTTTTGTTTCGGTTTTAACTACGGTATAATAGTAATTGTTAACTAAGATACCAAGGGTGTTTCTCATCTTTTATACTTTCAATTTTCACGAAGAATCTCCACAATAATGATGATATAGCAAAACAACCTCTGCGCTGCGATCGATTGCATCGGTTTTGCTCTTAACTGGAAAGAAGTTACACAAACAGAATATGATCACATGTACGTCTGTGAATTATCCCTTACCCAGAATTTTCCCTAATGAATATCACTAAGAGGTAGCGCAATGTGCGCATCTCTAATTTCTTAAGCAAATATCACTTACCTGATTTTTGCACTCAGTTCCTCAATGAAGGTGGTGGTTACATTTTGATATATGAAAATCGAAAATAAGTTGAATATACAATTTTCATTATAGCAGAGCGTCTAACACCTACGTCTGACTAAGCGAAGTAAACTTTGGAGTTTTTCATGATACTAGACTCCATAGACTATCCACCAGGCACTTCAGTCTGATTCGTTGTATTCTAAGAAAACTGTCTTAACTAGATTATTCAAAATTGTTTTCAGTACTTAACGTTGTCAGTTTTCTTTAAATATTTATTAGTTTGACTTACAAAATAAAATGTCAGGTTTCAAAAAAGTTCATAATTAAACTAAAACTATTACGAATTGCAAAATTCTTCATTTAAAAAGGAAACGTCTTTTCCTTTATTTTGTGTCTCAAGAACATCAAAGGTCTTCAGCGACTTCATAATTTTATAATATTGAAGTTCGTTTTAATGTGATACTTCAATGTTTTGATACATTATATTGGAGTAGTGTACTTGTGCGAGAAATCTCGCATTTTAAACCCCACCCTATTCCCTATTTTTCCACTTCCATATTAAGTCCGTAATACAACTTTTCCTTCAAGAACTTTTTATCCTCCGTCGCCAATTCTACATGTCTCCGTTTCATTTATATCAATAAAATACGCCCATTCAATACAAACTATTGTTATTTAACGTTATTAATCAACAGAGAGATACACCCGTGTAGTTCAATCACGTAGAATATTGAGTAATTAGTTTAACTTTACGTACAGTTGCAGATTCTACAGACTCCGAACAGGTGGGGTAGAGTCTGGAAGCGTCGAACCAGTAAAAACGTAATAGAATGTTCAAGAAGATCTCCTCCTGTAGATTATGGTGTGACAAACGTTTCTTTGATGCCTTTGGACTCAAAATGTTAATTTTGAAGATCCTAAAATGCTTTATTTAGGAGTTATTTAACGATATAGATTCAAAAATACGACCGAGGGTTTCGGGTTGCCTTTGACATGAATATTTAAATAGGTTTTTAAACAAATCCTTCATATTTTTAAAGTCTAAGTGCAATTCGTAACGTCTCCGTGAAATTCTCTTTCTTTGGAGACTTCATTTATAAAGATTGGTTGCGTGTAAGAGCCGCAAAAGGTATGTATACTACTGAAATAATATAGAAGGCGACTACCTACATTGCTTTACAGTTCGTAACAATAGCACATCGCATAGTAAATTAGTAGACAATTACAACAGTTCATCGAAATAAATTACAGTAGCAACGTCGATCAAATAAAGTAATCATGTATATCGTTGATAACCTTTCTGAAACTTAGCAATTCCATTTAAAATATCATCTCATGTGTCGTGTGTAGCAACGCAGGCGAAGTGCGTGAAGGCGTGAAGCAACGAGGGCCATTCGACCCCAAAGGCAGAGGGCTGCTCCAGGAAAGGTGGCGCGCAGGGGCCGCGGCGGCCACTCGCCGCACAAGGCGTCCTCGGGGAAAGCTGACTCAGCCTCCCCGCCGAATCGGGAGAATCGGGAGCGACCCGGCGCCCGCCCTCCCCGCACTCTCACCTCCACCCTCCGTGCCCTCTCCACACCTCCCACCCCCGCCCCGCCCTCTACCCACCATCCCACCTCCATCTTCCGTGCCCTCTCCGCACCACCCACCCCAGCCCCGCCCTCACCCCACCATCCCACCTCCACCCTCCGTGCCCTCTCCTCCACCACCACCCCAGCCCTGCCTTCCCCTACCATCCACCTCCACCCTCCGTGCCCTCTCCGCAACACTCACCAAGCCCCACTCTTTTCCTCATTCTCACGACCACCCTCCCGTCCTCCTCCGCACCCTTCTCACCACCACCTCCCCCGTGCCCTCTTCGCACCATCCTACTAGCACCATATCTGCACTCTCCGCACCACCCCATCCCCCCACCCTCTCCACATCATCCCACCGCCATTCTCCGTGTCCGCTTCACCCTACCCCACTCTCTCTACATCATTTCACCTCCATCCTCCGTGCCCTCTCCTCCCCGCCCCACCCATACCATATGATATCACCACCACCCTCCGGCCCGTCCCGCCCTCTCCACACACACCACACCACACACCACACACCACACACCACGCACCACGCACCACGCACCACGCACCACGCACCACACACCACACACCATACCTCACACACCATACCCCACACCCACACACCACACACCCCACACCCCCACACCCCACACCCCACAACCGACACCACACCCGACACCACACCCGACACCACACCACACCCGACACCACACCACACCCGACACCACACCACACCCGACACCACACCACACCCGACACCACACCACACCCGACACCACAGCACACCACACCACACCACCACCACCACCACATTCCATGCCCTCTTCACCCCGCTCAGCCCTCTCAACACCATGTCACCAGCACCCTCCTTGCTCACTCCATCCCACCCGGCCCTCTCCGCAGCACCCCACCACCACCCTTCCCCATCCCGCCCCGCCCGTACCATCGCCACTCTGCGTGCCCGCTCCACCCCACCCCGCTCACTCCGCGCCATCCCACCACCCCCTCCGTGCCCGGGCCGTCTCGTGCCACGCCACCGAGTGTCTAGCGTTCTCCGTACGTCTTGCGACACCTTCCCTAAAGAGGTGAACCGTCAACGTCGCCTCTATTTTTACTCCCCTCCACCGCGACACTTGCATCGCACCGCTGGAACTGGTTTTTGCCTACGGTGCCCTATTTCGTGCCTCTTCGTCTTCCGTCATGTAGATGACCTAATTGGACACACCTCGTCCCAAATGAAGACAAGACGGGAAAGGGCGAGTGAAGGGGATTTTTTTTCTAACTTGTCTAACGGTCGCTATGGAAGGTGATTTAATCTTTGTCTCTCTGATGTAGTTCAATTTCTTACGAAAGCTTTTCACGAGCCTAAATGACGGTAGAATTCTAGAAGAGATGTCGTAAATGTCCCAGTTTTGCGATGGCCCTGATGCACGATGTTACTGCCCTATCGATTATGTCGTTCTCGAACTGAAACCATCGAAGTCATGAGATGATTTTGTTGAGACATTAAAACTTTCAATTAATTAATTTTATGGTGCATTTTTAATAATTATTATTTTAAAATTGAATTTTTTTTATTAAAATTTTATTTTCTATTTAAATTTTTCGATAGTCTAAATTCACAAATTCTGTATTCCCCAAAATTACAATTTTGTAGTAAATATTTGTAGCATGTAATAAATAAGACTTTCATACTGAAAATTATTTAACTGGATATTCTAAATAAATGAAATACTACATTCTGAATAAACTAATTCTCCAAATGTTTTGAATAAACTTTGTCCTCAGATAGCATAAGGAATGGCATTTTCTTTGAAATCTCTCATATTTTTTGTTCAAACTTTGTTTTGGCATCTTCTTACAATTAAAATATTGGAAATAGATATTTTTTCTTAATAAAATATTTTGTTGAAAGATAAATCTTCAAATAAGATCAAGTATTTTTTTTCGAAAAAATTAGTTTCACGAAATTCTGCGCCAAACATAGGTAATTTTAATGTTTTGAAACAATTATTTTCTCATAAACGTTTTCAACTTTTCTTTAAATTTTCTCCTTGTGTATCATAGGGTCGTAAAATAAGAGGGGGTAGTCTCATTTCCTCGGAACTCAATGTATTTTCGAAAATTGCAAACAAATGCAAAAAGTTCATTTCCCAAACTGCAATATCGAAGAGAGAAAGTTTTGTCTTCAACAAACTCAATGTATTTTCGAAAATTGCAAACAAATGCAAAAAGTTCATTTCCCAAACTGCAATATCGAAGAGAGAAAGTTTTGTCTTCAACAAAATCTGTTCGAAAAAGTCAGAACTCGAACAAAGGTTAGGTACATTTTTTTGAACAAATTAGTTTTCGCATAATTTCTACTTAAAGTTAATGCGATTTATGAAAAAACAATTTTCTCAAAAACCGCTCCAAAGTTTTTCTTTAATTTTTTCACGAATAGAACAAGAGACGCTTAAGGAATGGGATAGGAGTCATTTTCGGTGAAAGCTCTGAATTTTCGAAACTTGCTAAGTTAGAAATAATGTGAGAAACCATTTGCTATTGTAGTACCACTAGTTTGGGGATGTGAAGAATAAATCAATTCACGACACAAACTGCGCCAACATATATTTCGGAACGAGATCTGGAAATGAGTTTTTCCACAGCAATGGCTTATAGCAACGCCAAAAATCGCGTTAAACGAACAAACCATGTTTCGGAACTATAGACCGGCACTAAATTATCACTTGTAAGACCTAATGAAACAGTTTTGGGGAACCCCGCATATGCGATTTTCCAAATCCTTCGTACACAATAGAGGTCGCTGACGTGTCACTTCAAACTAGATTTGGCGAGGTGAATTTTCCGGCCTCCTTCCTGGGTTTCTTCTGGCGGATTTATGAACAGTGCGGAAAAACGCGTTGACAGATAACAACTTCGCAACCCGTCCAGTGCCAACGTTCCCTTGGGAAGAAGACATCGGCTGAGATGGCTTAGCGCAATAATTGTTACCACTGCAGTGTCTCTTGAGAGGTTGTAGGGTTCGAGTCTCGAGCTTGGGGGATTTTCAATACTAGCTATATGTCTAGGTAGAATTCAACAACTTTTTGGACGAGACTTCTCGCGTCCGACGGCTCTGCTCGTTCGTTTCCCGTAGTTTCTCGGACCAACATCAAGAGAATGCCGACGCAATGCCCTAACAAACAGACCGTACATCACATGCGATCTCTTCTTTCTCGTTCTTGTTCACTTCTCTTCCCTAACACACACATTTAGATGCTAAACACTACCTTAGAGATCGCGAGAGAATTTGGTAACTTAAAACTTATCCCGGTTGGGACTGAACCCCATGGCTGAGATACTTGGAGGCTGACGTCGAACTGTAGGTTGGCTCAGAGACTCACGTTCCCAAACGAGAGAAACACCACCAGCTCTTTGCTGAGTAATATTCATTACACTCATGGAACTAATGCCTCGGTAAAACGAAGTAGTGACTAATCCCATATCAGCTGAAGGATACAGAGACCGGTAGCGGTAGCTCAGTGCATCAAGTGATGTCACTGCAGCGCCTCTAACCGGGAGGTCCTAGGTTCCCACTCCCCACGGCGGCAGGATTTTCGACACTAGCTTTTCAGCTAGGTCGAATTCAGCTGCTGTCTGGAGGAGAATTCTAGCGGCCGGCTGCTCTGATCGGTAGTTTTCCGTGGTTTCTCCGATCAACACCAGGCGAATGCCGGAGCAGTACCCTACCAAACGGGCCACGGACCGCGCGCAAAGTAGTTGACGCGCCCGGAAACACGAAAAAATCAATCAATCAATCATTGAAGGATACAGAGGTTGCTGACCTGTAGCTCCAATTTAGACTAGACAAGGCAAATTTCCGCCTTCCTGGATTCCCTCAGACGGATTGCTATCAGTACGGGAAAGCGTGCTGACAGATGCGATCTCCGGAACTCGCCCGGCTTCGGCGCCAACCTGCCGCTCGGAAGGAGACCTCGCGTGCCGGAGAGTTACGGCATTTCGGCAGCCCTGGCGGGCGGGCGGCGCCGCAGAGGCCGCGCTCTTGACCCCAAGCCGGCGACCTCGGAGCAGCACCTGGCGGCGCCGGGGCTCGAAAGGCGGGCCCGGCGGCGGCGCATCGCGGCCCGCGCTCGGCCGGGCACCCACGGCGGCGCCCCGCGGCGGTCGCCGACCGCCCGGGCGACGAGGCGTCGCGACGCGCCCTCCCGCGGCGGAGGGCGGCCACGCGGCAGGTGCGCACCGCCACGCCCCCGCCCACGGCCCTGGCCTTTGCGCGGCCTCGCCCCGCCCCGCCGCACCACGCCCCCGCCGAAGCGCTTTCTCCTCCTGGGGACGCAAAGAATCATCCTCTGGCGCCGGCGTTAGCCTTACTTAACATTAACATTATTGTTAATACTCGTCGTTTGACCCTTTTAAAACGCACTTTTATTCCGTACTGTCACAAATGTCTGCGTTACTTTCATGTAAATGTAAATTAAAGTAAATGTAAATTAAAGTAATTATCATGAACGCACGTTAAATTTAATGTACACATGTAAATTAGAATGCAACAGTCAAAGCTTTATTTTTATATATGAAATGAATGAAATGAATCTTGATGGACTGGTGATTATGAACACCAGTCCATCAAGTCACCATCATCAGTCAATTATGTGATATGAACGATGAGTGAGCAGGGGAAACGGGGATATGTTCAAATCTACACTTTTTTTTAAAATTTAAGTATTGAATTTAATGTACAAATGCTGTATATTAAGCTCTTTTTAATGAACAAGGTAATGGAGTTTCATTTGCATTAATCTATATTAATTTATTAATTAATATAGATATGTATTTGTTTATATAGAGATGTAGCGAGCTTCAGGTATTCCCTTCACCGTACCTAGCAAACTCCACCTGTCTGAGCTTTTCTTCATCACATACCTAGGAACACTAAGAAGATATTATTGGAAAGCTGTAGCTCTATTTTTTCCCCGGCCGGAATCGAACCCGGGGTCGCATCATGGAAAGCTATCACACTGACAGTGAGTCATCCGAGGGGAGAATTACAATAAATAGCATTAAATTGTATAAATGCGGCTATTTTAAAAAGGTAAAAAACTGTTAATATTAGTGACGATATACAGCTGTTATTACATCTCTTACGAGTCGATTACGGTTAGGAGGGGATGGAATCTCCAAGGAAGGACTACTATGTGCCAGCTCTGAGATTAGAATTTCCTTTCGAAAGAAGCTCGACGAGTGAAATGTGATGCACACAAAAATGAAGATTAGCGCCCCCATTATCTCTTTTCGGAGCCAAAAATTAATTATCCTCTGGCACCCTTCGTAGATTATGGGGAAATGGAAACTAATTAGAATTTCCTTTCGAAGAGGAGGTCGATAAGTGAAAATGATGCACACAGCAATCTAGACTAAATTAACGGGGAACTCTCAAATTTAAGTGATTTAAATGTTGGAAAATATGTTATTATTTGAAAATTAACGACATTTGACCAGAAAAATTAGCATGCAATATTCTTAGAACTCACTATAAAACATTTCCCTTCAACAATATTTTTGAGTCCACGAAATGGATTTTTTCTCAACTGTATGTGCAAAGTTACTTTATTTGTCATTTGCAACTACTAGAAGATAACCATTAGAAGATACTTTGATTTCTTTGGGGAAGGGGCTTTAAGCCCTTTTCTCTTCTTTTAGCTTGCACGTACAAAGAAAAATAACAGCATGTATTCATAATCTTGAAAGCGAAATTACAATTATATGATAACGAAAAGAAAGATAAACTTGGCTTAATATATTAATTATCGTTTTAATATTTATATATTTTTAAAATATATTAAAACGTTGCTAGAGATCTGTCAATTGCAAGGGGTTAATTTCGTCCTACTGAGGAATGTAAAGAACATCCAGTACTCCTCTAATGAAGTAACTAAGTCAATGAAATGCTAGTTCAGTAGCCAATGAGATTAAAGTAGCGTAACTAAGCCAATGAGATACAATTATGTTCATTGGAGGCTTTCACCTTGCTATTTTTTCAGCGCTAAACCCCACATATCCATGTTTACTACCTGTCACTTGAGGTAGGTTATCAGTGATGAATGAATGATTACTCATTGACGCTTGTTCTTTGTCTCAGCTGACTCTGGGACATCTTTTCAAGAACCTCTTAAGAATTTATGGCTTCGACATTCCCAAACCTGTTCAAAATCCACTTCTGACAATAAATACGGAAGGGCCAGAAGCATATCTGATTTTCTATTTCGGAATGGTAGGACAAGTTATAATTTACTGTGACCAAAATGTAGTTAGTAATATGTTTGCTTTCTGGCCTCTTCCTAGTAAGGATTCTATATTATCTGACGTGTGACTTCTTAAGGACAGAAAATTTATTCGTCAGACGTCAGAGGATCTCTGTGAGAGATCTGGCATGGACTCGGCAAAGTGTCATTCAGACAGTCCTCGCCATATTACGATTTCATATTCAAAACTAAATACGCACAATGTAAACGGTGTACTCTGTAACGCCACTGGTATTCTCTAATGATTATTTCCGTCCAAACTGGAAACTTCAAACAACTGTTTCTCAAAATTTAATTGCAAAATATGTTCTGGAAGTTTTGAGTGACGATTAACTAACTTGTAATGGCGGGAGTTTTTCTAACATATGCACATACACATATTCAATTCTAATGGTATACTATTACGTACTTGTCACTGAAAGCAAAATATGAGTCCTGCAAAAACGTTTCAACAGATAATCCATTTGTTATGAAATTTTGCACGCTTCGAAACGAGAGGAATGTCACATGATATTTCGAGAAAACTACTCTCATCCCGCTTTCCTGCCCCCTCTTATAACAGAATTTAAGCGCACATCTTTTAGATTTTTCCGAATATCCCCAAGATGGTGAGAAAATGAAGGAAAGTGAATCTGCATTTTCTAAAAGCCCGTAAAATGCCCTATTGAATGCAATTTAATTAATTTCAAAAGCGCAATTAGGCTCTGAGTGATTAAAGGACAAAAATGAATATTAGCACCGACAGGGAGGGGCAAGGCGGGATGAATGGGGAGAACGAGGGAGAGGAGAAATCTAAAAGGCACATGACGGGGATAGGGGTTGGAGAAGGATGAGGCGGGGTGAAGAGAATTATACTATTTTTTCTTTTGAATAAATTATAAATTTTTAATGGAAAATTAAATAACTACTGAAAGCAAATTAGGGTTGATAATTCTTAAAATGTGCATCGTAACAACCTTACTGTCAATGTCGAAAAGAAAAGATTAAAATTCAGTTGAACTAAAAACTCTATTTAAAAAAAGAACGAAACAAAACTAAACGAACTACTAATACTTAATTTATGAACTAATTATTCTTCAAAAAACAAAATTCAAAACTAAACAAAATAAAATTAAATAATTCAATAATAATAATAATAATACATATAATACTAATATAAATATAATAATAAACAAAATAATTAAATAATAGATCGATGAATTGAATTCAACAAAACAATTAATCAGTTCAAATTCATAATCATTCATCATCATAAATTTTTCATTAATTTTCACAGGTACCCAACCTTCAATTTGTTTTAATATTTTGAATTGAGCTTATTCTACTTCATATCGTTAAGCCTCTTTCACTTCATATCTTTCTGTTTCCCTTCATAACTTTAAATCTTTCGATAACACTCTTGCTGTGTTAAGACTATTCATGACACACGTCTACTCTCAATCTTCCGACATATACTGCTTCTTGATTCCTCGCACTGCGTTCACCATTTCCATTACCGTGGTATCCATCCAATGCCTTCTTCTCAATTTCTTCATAATGGGCTTTGGTCATGTCCGACGATCTTCAACGGTATTTACATCGACTCGTACAGAGGACATTGGTCACATCTTACAATTTTTACATCGTTACATAGTAAACCGTTGCCTGCGTTTATTCTGACAGCTATTAGAGAGAATGCTCTGAACTCATTATGCTCTATTGTGACACTGACGCAACTTCTCTAGCGCTTCGCTCGTCACGAAGCCCGTCTATTCGATTGATTGATTGATTGATTTTTTTCGTGTTTCCGCGCGCGTCAACTGCTTTGGTCATTGGTCCCGTTAGTGTAGTGCATGTTTTTTCTCGGGAGATGGTGGTGATCTTTCCCCGCTGGATGGTGAGATCTGGCGCTGACCTACCGTCGGCTAGTGGGGTTTCCCCCTCACCAGGACTCTCCCACGAGCGGGGCACCGCCCCAGCCGGGACAAGCTCTAAGCTGCTGACCGGTTCTCCCGGAATATGTGGTAGTGTAGTGCATGTTAGTGAAAGTGTGTTTGTAAAGGGAGAGGGTAGGACAAGGAAGAGGAAGGACAGATCGCGCGTGGTCCGTGACCCGTTTGGTAGGGTACTGCTCCGGCATTCACCTGGTGTTGATCGGAGAAACCACGGAAAACTACCGATCAAAGCAGCCGGCCGCTAGAGTTCTCCTCCAGACAGCGACTGAATTCGACCTAGCTGCAAAGCTAGTGTCGAAAATCCTGCCGCCGTCAGGACTCGAACCTAGGACCTCCCGGTCAGAGGCGCTGCAGTGACATCAGTTGATGCACTAAGTTACCGCTCCCGGTCCGTCTATTCGAAAGCTGGCCCGTAGGTACTCGGAAATTGTGATTTCTTTCGTCCAAAGTGCCCTTACATAATGAATACCACTGACTCTTGTCCGTCACCTCCGTAAATTGGCGTTTGAGACCGATTTGTCCTATTTCTGACACATTCGTTTAGATTTTTGTCTAGTTAAGTAAATCAAGAAGAGAGAGTGGGCGTGAGGGAAAGCGAGAGAAGCAGAACGTGGTTTGATATTTGATAATTTCTATCTGTTTAATTATAATTTCTTGGGTCATTTAACGACCATTTAATAGATAAAAGCAATAGACTCATCTGTTTATTACATGTCTAGAAGATTCATCAAAAACTCAAAAGTGCTTCTTTCAATATGTCCTGCACAGTAAACGTGGGAAAATCTACATTTCCTGCGCGGAACATATTTTCGACAGTCCAATAAGATGACAGGGCGTAAACGAAGAGATTCGGATTTGATTCTCAGTCGGGGTGACAAATTCTTTGAACAATTTGCTTCACTAAAATATTTTATTGTTGAAATTTTGTTCATAAACGATGCTAATATGTACTCTCTTTTAAATTAAAAATTACCCAAAGTTTCCATATTAATTCCAGATTTCGAATTAATGGTTGATAAAAGAACCATTCAGTAGCATAGCGCTCATTTACAAGTCTTAAAATATCACTCTTTAGCTTTTGACATGTAAGATTCAGCAGTTCTATCCTTCCTTGTATCCGATGTGTTTCTTTCAATTGGACTGAATTGCCGCCATTATTAGTGTTGCGTAACAGCCTTTTTCGGAAGAACAGCAGGCGATTTAGCATTTTAATCCAACCCTATGCCAAACTGGATGGCCGAGGTGGCTAAGGGCGCGTACCGACCCAGCGCTTTGGTCGGAAGGGTCGTGGTTTCGAGTCCCGCCTTGTCTCTCATTTATGTTTTGCCGCGGTGGGCCCCGCGTTCTACTAACCCCAGATCAGAGGAGCCCCCAAGTGTGTTGGTGTCTAATGTAGGGAACAATATGCGTCCTATCGGGAAGTAAAAGTTGTCCGGCTGACGGCTAGGACAGCCCTAGGAAAAAAATGTAATCCTACCAAAATGTGTAATTTTAGTGATAACCATAGAATGTTGTACTTTTCTTATACTTGTGGAAGGTAAGCAAATTAATTTAATAAAACGCTTAAATATGTTCAAATTAAATACTGTAAATTGACACGCGTAAATTAAAAGCCTTTCAACCCGGAATCCAGAATCGACGCTTCAACATTTGCATAACGTTTACGAACGCGCCATATCTACCGGAAACGCGGGTCACCATCCGAGTTATCGCGTCCTAAATAAATGTGCCGCTATGCCACAGCACTCCCGTGTGAAAGTTAACTCTGAAAACTGTGTTCCACTCAGAAACATCTGCAATAGCTATTTCAAACAATTTCAATAAAACCCTGACGAATGTTAAACCTTTCTCAAATTGTTTTGAAGAATTTGAATCATGGTCAGTATATTTAAAGAAGAAGAGGCAATTTTATCTCATTAATGTGAAACAATGCTGAGGAAAATCTGTAGAATTATTTATTGATTTGATAGAAGTAAAGAATTATTAATACATATTCTTTATCACGACTTTCGTAACAAATACGTATTCTTTGTTCATAGTTCTTCATAATTAGTTATTCTAATAAAATATCTACTTCTGAATTTCTTCCTTCATCCTCTTTTGTGACCTGGGTAGGTTGTGTATGGGGCAGTCTTTGTAGATCTCCTTCAAGACTAAAATGTCGCATGTTCTATGCATTTTTCTTAGTATCGTTCATCATCTCATGCCTTACGGAGACATGTCATGCCCATGTTCGTTGTCACGACGTTTCTCCAATATGTTGTGAAACATCAGACAACCACACTATTGTTTTGATTCAGAAGACTTTTCTTCTGAATTTCATCATTTGACCACTGTTTAATTTAACTTTTGTAACGACCATATAGTAACACGTTCACCAATATCCCAATAAATTGCGCAGTTCAATACATTTTAAGTAATGGTTTGTCGATCAGAAGACCATGGCATCCTTACGTTGTCCCTGATTGTCGTGAGTCACAGCAAAGTGAATTTCGTCCGCAGAACAGGATGCCCGCTTGAAGCGTTTCCTTCCCTGGCAATGGTCAAGGCCGGTCCAAACCCGCTCGCGGAACGAGGCAGCTCATTTCTCCAAATGGAGAAATTATTTTCAATGTAGTACTTCCCTCTTTCTTTTTCTCTTACGCAACACTACTCTCGCTCTTTCTGGACCCAAATTATCTACAAAATTATATAATAGAAATTGGGTTCGCTGGCTGACAACTTGTGATATTTATGGGCCCATATTTAATGAAATGTATAAATTGTGTATGATGTTCGCGTCATATGTACCAATGCTATAACTTTCTATGAATATACAGTATTTCTAGTAATTAAAGTCAATGAAGAAGGAAAATATAGCGGGAATAACTGTTACTGCCGAGATCAGGCAACTCACGAACTCGTTAGTGTCACTAACTTACTTTTTCTATTAAAAGTATTAAAGCAATTGATGTAAGTCAAATGAATAATTGAGTGTAATGGTTTTAAGTATTAAAGCAATTGATGTAAGTCAAATAAATAATTGAGTGTAATGGTTTTACATTAGCAAGTAAACGCATAGACAGTACACAATTTTTCCGCTAGATCGACATGAGATGTTAAAATGTGTTAATTTTTTGATGCTCTTTGCCGAAAAAAAATATTTCATCTGTTGATGTTTCCTTTTCTAGGTGACCAACCTGGACGAGATGGAGTATATGTGTCAAAAGGTAATGGCGTCATCAGAAAAAACATGTAATCGCTTACGTACACCGTGTAGCAAACACTTTTTAATCGATCTTAAAAGCAGAACCATTAGGCAAATACACGACAGTAAATAAAATTAAAAATAGCATTCATCGGTAAGAGTATTTCCTGTTTTCTTCAATTTCTCCCTTCTTGAATTTATTGGTGTGAATTATTCAACGTTGATATACTCTTAGAATAAAATATAAAATATTTTTATTTTTGTGCGACGCCCTCCAAGATATCCTTTCTTAGTTGCACCTTGTAAGCACTTAAATGGTACAACATAGATTCTGCGTCATAGACCGGTAGGACTGTTTTCGACGGCTTTGACGCAAATGCTAGAAAGCTACATCGTTCCACAATCCATGTAATTACTAAGCGACCTTCACAGGAACAAGATTCCCCGTTTGGACGAACGAAACGACCAGGGTCTTTCGAGAGAGCGTCCTTAAAAAGAGGAGACGCGTTTTCTTTCGAAACGTCCGCCCCGACGGCTTCCGTAAGTTGGATGTAAATGGAGCGGGCGACAGCCGGTTGAAAGGAGCGGGCATCGCTGATGAACCGTAATTCATTAGCTGTTACCTCAAAGTGAGGTACAGGATGGGAGAAAGATGGCCAGAATTGCCTTCTTTGGTTGCGACTGAAATAAGATTCAGTTGAAAACTCGCATGTTTTCGTGAGGTTTTATTTGGTCATTAGTATCATAATGTTATGTTTTCAACGCGTGGTAAAAACCCTTCTTTTTGGAACACAATTCAGAACAAAATATGTGTTTGTTCAGAATGAAGTGAACAAAATATTCTCCACTCACTTTAATCTCATAGTAAATAATGCAATAATTCTGAATATAATCATGCTTTTCAAAGACATGGCTTTGGTAAACTTTCTATCTACTGAAAGAAATTGACTTTTAATAAAATAAAAATCTTTTATATTAAAATAATCATAAGTAGTCACATAATCCATGCTGTGTAGAGATCGAACACCTTGAAAAGAACTTGCAACAACTGCCAAAAATAATTTATACAAGTTTAGTGTTCTATTTTTTTACTTTTCTTCAAGAATTTCTAGATTTTAAAGGTCCAAATAAATGTTTCTTTAAACTAAAAATTAATTATAAAGAAAGAAATAACATAATCGAACATATAATTAACTTTTATTGAGATATTTAAAGAAATGAAGTTTGTTTACTTTCAGAAAAAATATTATAAAACTCAAAAATAACATGAAAATAAAATAATGTCTACAAAAATATTAAAAACTGTAACAGAAATAAGACATAATTACCATATTGATTTCCTTTCACTCAAAGTATTAGAAATCCTTTCCACCAAATTAGGCGCCTCTAGATTTATCTATATTCTAGCACCGTTCCAGACACCACAACTTCACGTTGTACCTCATTACCTTTCGGGCCTTCATCATGAGAAAAGAATTGTACGTCGTACTAATGGCCAAGCTTGCCTTACGTGTTATGTTTAAACTTGGAATTATGTCAATCTATAATTAGGCAATAAATACCAAACTTCCTGATCCCTTGCACTTCAATGTCAACCCATTATGTCTACAATTGTTACGCATTGTCTGCACATTCTTTTTTCCACGTTCTCGAAATTGATTCCCACTTTTTCTCTGTGCATCGGTTCCCTTATGTTTGTCGGAGCCCTTTTGCCCTAAAATGAACGAAATTTTATAATGTTCAAATTCTGATTTATTTTTGCGATCAGAGCATTGCTTTTCATGTTTTATACTTCTTCACTGTTCAGGTAGTCATCATTAACATTAAAAATGATAATTATACTCACATATAGATAGTATTAGAATGTTGAAACCCAATAAAATACGAATAACAGAAGTGTCAGATTCTGTATTAGTTCTTTACAAAGAAAAAAGTATTATTTATTATAAAACATTAGACAATGTTTAACAATAAACCTGTTTAGACAAAAATAGTATCTACTAATCAGAACTTACTTCGTGAAAAGTGTAGGTAATAATACCATCGAATGGATGCGAGGCAACCAAGGACAAACACGTTCGAGTTCGATGGGCGTACGGTCGTCAACTGTTTAAAATAGTTGAAACCAGCCGCGCGGGACAAATAAACTATCAATGAGTAAGAAAATAATCAAATTTTGTATATTATGGAAGGTATAGGCCGAACATGTGGAGATTTGAGAGAATGCGCTTGCGGCAGAACGTAATATACTTTCTTGAAGCCAACTTTAGTATTGATGAATTTGTTTATGTACGGATTTCAATAGACAAACGTTTGGATCTGAGTAAAGATCTGTAGATTGGTGTACTAATTAGAATATTTAAATTGTTTAAAATTGGGACATTTCAAATTCAATACGTTATAAAACTACTAAGAAAATCTATAAAACTCAATGAATGTAATTTAAAGTTAATGTCACAGGAACTGTTGTATAAATGCAGTTTGGAAAGCGACTATCAAGAGATAATGGTTACATCGGCAGGGAAGCAGAACTACAGTTGATAGGAAGGCCAAGTTTTCTTCATTGTAATAATTCGTAATGATGTACTAACTTGGAATTTGCCGGCCTGGATAGCCGAGGTCACTAAGATTGAAGCGTTGAGGGTTCGAATCCCGCCTCGGGCATGGATGTTTGTGTGTATTCGTGTTGTCCTTGTGTGCTCTACCTACTATTCCCCCTACAGTAGAAACAATTAAACTGGTCACTATGTGACAAAGTTGTTAAAAAGCGATCTTAAAAAAAATTGGAATTCCAATAGCGATGTCATAAATGGCGCTTCAATGTCATTGTTAATATGATTTGTGTGAATGGATTTAAGATAATAATTTCCATTTCGTTTCATTGTTACGTATTACTACATTAATGTTGTGCTCAGAATGTTTCTTTTGTATCATAAATAATTGAATTTATGAAATAATTAAGTTTTAATTTTGAAATTAATGGCTGTGTTGTTATGGGAAGATGTATTTGATTCCAACGTCCACAGATATGTATTAGAAACTCGAGTCCTTGAATAGACCGCATCGACCCGCAGAACATATAAATTTCTCGATCCGCATAATTAATTTTAAGGTCGCCTATAACTAATTTTAAGCGGACCCTAGTAGAAGTGAATACGAGTACGTACTAAGAAGTAGAGGGTGAATCGCTCTGTTTACCCAGTGTTTGCTCCGGACCACTAACAAATATTCTCTGCAGCCTAGAAGATTAGAGTGTCTCTCACTAAGTAGAGGAGACATGATAAAATAGATGCGTAGTTAAAAACCTATTTTTTCTTATCCTCACTTCAAAACCCGTTTTTGGCGGAACATTTATGCGCCACAAAGGTGAGCTTTGGCTACCTAGGCCAAGAATGAATTTTAGAGCACGATTATCATGGCAACGTCAAGTAAACAAGACAATGTACAAATCACTGTTCGCACATTGGCAAAGAATATTTATTATTTTCTGAATACAGAATGTTTTTGGCTTATTTATTGTTAACATTTATATTAAAAACACAATTTGATGTATTCTGAAATATTGTACCTGAAACTCTGTGATACTGCTCGACATCTATGTTTTCGTTTATACCTAGGATTGACTTTAGCATTGAATATTTGCTCCATAATGTTTACGGTTTCACTGTCTGGGACTATTGTACAAATAAAGTTAGTTATCTTACCCAATTAAATTATCTTTACTTATAAAAGTGTAATACCTTATCATAGAGATAAGCCAGCATAGTTGTTTCATTTACCAGATTACATGCTTCTCCCTTTTCCGTTTTAAAAAGAGTTCATACTCTCTTTCCTTTGACTTTTGAGGAAGTAAACTCTCAGTAGCAGCTTCAGCTTCCTCAATTATAATCTCTGGGATATTGCACACCGTACTTACGAAACAAATCGCCAAACCCAGCCGCAAATTCTACACGCTTTAACAATTGTGACAGTACTAACAGCTTCAGAGGCGATAACATCTGTATCTATACGACGAAACCGCATGGTATAAATGAGATCTCTCTAAAATTCAAACCTGAAATTCGAAGTGAGTATACGAAAAATAATTGTATGCACCTCGGCCGAAATTGAATGATTTTGGACTCGGTTAGTTTACCAACCTCATCCAAAATCATTCATTTTTCGACCTTGATACATAAATAACTATTTAAATACATTGACCATGTTTTGTACTCTTTCTACTTTTTTCAGCGAAACGAATACTTTACCGCTGTCTTTAAATGCGAATGGATAGGTAAAATAATATTTCTTGAGTTACCCACAGGGGATTCGCGCGGTATGTCGCAAGACGTATAATTGTCCATTTTGCAATACTCTGCAATTAGCGTATCGCAATGTACTATGTCCCCCAAGTCTCGGCCTAGTTTAATCACTTTTGGAGGATAAGAGAGGCATGCGGCAAACAATAAGTATTACCTTCATTCTAACTCAGCAAACTCCGCCTATATGAGCTTTTGCTCGTCACACAGCCGCAGAAACTGTGACAATTTTAAAGGAAAGCTACCACTCTATTTTTGCCTCAATCGGGAAATATATACGAAAATATATATGAAATATATACGAAATATATATGAAAATTTATACAACTAATACACATTAACTAGAAAGTATGTAATGCTACAGCAATACGTGCCGTATTTCGACAGAAAAACTCGTTTTGTTGGTCCCTGAAGCCGTAAAAGTGGGTTATTCTTCTTCCAGTATGAATTAAGTTACCTTGTCTACGTAATGTCGTAATTTACGATTTGTGGATATGTGTTCTCAAAAAATTACTTTTTGGTGAAAGAACTGTGTGTCCTTCCATCTGGAAAAATATTTGTTTTACATCATTAGTAGGATTTTTTCCAAAATGAATATTCCGCGATCGATTAGGCCCGATTCAAAGCCCTGCGTATTTCAAATGAATTCTTAAAAAAGTGGGCATACTTTACATGAAGCCCTAGGTCGTTTTCTTTCTTTCTTTCTTTCTTTTTTTAATGGCTCCAGATTTTTGCTTATGCTCATTATTGATTCATGATTGCAGATTGTTGCACACATTCATTATTGAAGATATCACGTTTCAAATGATATGTTTTCCTTCAACTTAGATATTCAATTAAAGTCATGTAGATATGTTTTCAGAAACATTAGTTTTTTCGCGCAATTTTAAATGAATTATTGAATATTTTAAAAACAAGTTTTCACAAAAACAGCTGCATTTTTTCTTTACATTTTTCTACACTATCTGTAAAAAAACACAAAACTACACTGGATAACACGAAATCGAAGGCATTTTGAAAACTTCTTAAGATTTTCCATAAATTACATGTACGAATATTTTTGTAAATGTCTCTCGCGTCAATAAAATTTACTTTAGATGTATTTCATAGTTTAATACGTTTTTAACACAGAAACATAAAGTCATCTGTAATAATGTTTTTTCAAAATTCAAAAAGCTTCTGAGCGTGAGGGAAATATAAATGGTGTGTTTTTTAAAACATTCAACATATCTGTACGGTTTTGTGAAAAAAGCGTGCCATTTGGGTCTCGAAAATCTCCACATTGCCAGAACTGAATTCTGTACGATATTCCAAAGTCTCATTTTGATAAATGTATGGGAACTTGTGAAAAATAAAAATATACGGAAAATTTCGATGTTTTTAATCATAGTATAAGAAGTAACGACTGTATAGGAACTAAAAGTAAACAATCGTGTTTTGAAATATCATCTAAATATACTGAATCATATGTATAGTACAGATATATTGAGGCGGAAGAGGCCGGGATATGTAATGTTTCACAGCAAGGGGAAACTCATTTTATGTAATATACAATGGAGATAATATTCGATATCTTATATGAAGGCGAAGTGTAAAGTTTAATATGTAGAATGCATTTAAATAACAACAAAGTATTTCCCATGTATTTTGTTTGCCAACGGGCCACCAGTTCCCCACTGCTAATAAGTCAGCGGATCATGTCGAGCGCGTGCGGACCCACGCAAGGGCACTGGCGGGCCATTGTGTCTGGCATCCTTGCTGCAGAGTGCCGTGAACCTCTCTGCCGTGAAATAAATGTCACCGCTCGGGATCAACCCATTGTCCTGCGAAATGGCAATTCTTCAGATGTCACTTTTCTTATTCTCCGGCGATATGTAATTTTTATTGCCAACAATGAAATATTATTATTATTATTATTATTATTATTATTATTATTATTATTATTATTATTATTATTATTATTACTATTATTATTATTACTATTATTATTATTACTATTATTATTATTATTATTATTATTATTATTATTATTATTATTATTATTATTATTATGAAGGCGATTACATTTCTCAGCTAATTAACTGAGAAATTTTAACTGATCTCTGTTGAAAACGGATCCGGCGACTGATTTCCTCTAAAGTTCATATCTATGTACAAGTTCTCCAAAGTTTTGCTGACGGTTTGGCAAGTATACAATGGGTGATATCAATAACTATCAATGATTCAAAGTAAACTCTCGTGAGCAAACTTTTGATATTTCGTACAGTGTGAGTAATTACATCTTATTGATTCTTTTGAATAAAGATCAAATTCTTATTAATAAAGTTTTACTCTCTTGGCAGAGTAATTGCTCTCGTCAGAGGAGCAGAGTTAAGAAAATACGTCCTTCTTAGAGATGTTATACATGAATTGTTGAATGCTCTTTGGACATATTGAATTTCCGAGACTTTCGAACAGAGACTGTGTATTCTCTCGATCCTGTAGTCGCTGTAGTTAATAGGTGGACGTGAAGAGAGAAATTTGGGGGTTTTGATCAGAGGGAATAGTTTTGGGCGCAATTGTTGTAGAGTTTGTTGTGTGTAGAAATGGAGTCACAAAGTGATATCTTCTGAAGTTCATACACTGCAAGGCGGAATCACTCAAAAATATTCGACACAGGGCCTTGATTTCATGGAGCACCAGATTTAAGCAAAATGAAAATGAAATAGAGAACTCATAAACTGTCCTTGGCAAAACGTGAAACATGCCCATAAATCTTAATAATTAGAGAAAAATCATTTTGATATAGTATTGAACGTCACAAAAAAAGTACTTCGATGGACCCCTTTGATGGAATTGTAATATTAATTTTATCAGTATTTTCTCAATAAACCATTTCGCGAACGACTCACTAGACTTTGTGCTACTCATGCAGTAATAGGACTTTGTATATTCAATTATTTTATATTATTATCTCTTAATTATGTATTTTACTTGAATTGGATATCCTAGAGTTACAATACGAGCGTCATGCAGTAAAACTGCTGGAATCAGCTGGAGTCACGTAACCACTAAACAGCCATCAGAAACCACCGGAGAGCCTTTTGCACGATGGACGCGCAATCGAGGATTTCTCACTTTGGAATTGTTGGTTTTTCACTCATTCTTTGGGAAATTTATGGGGCTAATGGTAAAATTTAAACTTCATAAAAAAATATAAAAAACAAAGAACTAGTGTTAACATTCGATGAGAAACGAAATATGGTGAGATATATTGCTAGAAGACTGCTCATAGTACGATATAATCCACTATAGAGAAGAAGCCTAATTGCATGATTTTCTTGTTTGATATCGCTGTTTGATCTTCCATCTTCGAAGGTCATGAAATGTACTGCGTATAACAACAAACTCAAGGGTACGTGCAAGATTTCGGTCGAGGGCAATAGACTTTTCGGGCGTTGGAAATGTCTCGTACAACTTCCTTCATAAGGAAAGTACTGTCCACATTCCCATGACACAGTTCTAGTAGGATCCTCCCCACACATGTTCAGATAAAATCAATAATTCCATCTATGATAAGTTCAAGGTGATATTTGTATAACATCGTGAATTTGTGGGACTATAATTCACTTTTATTGACAGTTTTTCACTTTTCTAAACAGATTTTGCGATTTCACTAGTTAATGTTGTCTCTCTTAATACAAGAAAATGCGTTGTTTCTCCTTTGACAAAGCATTGTAAATATTTTTAAAAATGATATTGATCCTGAAACAATATGAACATAGTTTATTGTGTATATTCTTATAAGTAATAGTAGATATTAAAATAGATGATTATCTGATTATTTACTGGCATCCTAGATGCAGGTCTTGTGTAAATTAATTCCTTGGGTTTCTTCAGAATCATACATACATTCAACATTTACACAGTAATGTTTACTTATAAAAATATAAAACTACATTGTGTATCACTAAAATGTGCGAAATAAAAGAACTATTTCTAACAAAGAATTTTATTTATTAAACGTTGGAAATTATCACAAAATATAAAGTCATGTCTATAAAAGTCATAATATAATGTCACACGATTTAACATTTACTGATGTGATACGTAATCATATTCCCCATTATTTAAATTAACTTAAGATTCTTTGATCTAAAATATAATTTGTATGAGTTCAGACCGTTCAAAATAAAACAAAAATTAGAAACGATCTAAATTTCAATAAATTATGGAGTTAATACATTTTTAGTTGTTCCTCTACAAATATTGCATTAAGACAACGTATTGTCCATGTGATAAATGTCGATCCCCTCTCTTTTGGGTGCCGCCAACCAGTAATGTAAGGAATTGCGACGTATTAGTCCTATCACCACATCTTCAACAACCGGACCAAACTCGCCGGGCCCCGCAAACGCCAAGGTCTGGGCCACATGTGCCAGCCCTCGACCTCCCTCCCCAGCCGCGCCTGCCGCAGCGCGCCCGCGCGCCGCCCCCGAGGCGTGCACCGCGGGCGAGGGGGTGTGTCGCGGGTGGGGCCGCCGATGGCGGGGGCGGGAGGCGCGTGCGGGGGCGGGGCGGCGGGCGGCGGCGGCGGAAGCGCGCAGGTGGCGGCGCGGCGCGGCGGGGGGCGGCGTCTTCGCGAGCGCCGCGGGCGGGCAGGCGGGGAGGTGAAGGCCGGGGCCGCGGCCGTGGCCGTAATCGCAGCGTCGCCGCCGCCGCCGTTCGCTGAACGCTCCCCGCGGAAGAAGAAGAAGAGGCCCATCGCGGAAGAAGGCCTCGCTCGCGACCCTCCGCGTGTCCGCGCGGTGCGACGCGCTTTCACGGCGGTTTCCCTTGCGCGCGGAATGCCCGGCTCGGCGCCGCCTCCGCTGGGGTTGCGCTTCCGGGATACGAACCTGCAACCGGATGACGTAGCTCAGGGCGGCAAGTGTTGTTACTGTAGGGTTTCTGATCGGGAGGTCAGATTCCAGATATAAGCTAAGCAGTTAATGTCGAATATCATGTCATGACCATATTCGTTAACTGCTTAGCTTATGTCGAATTCAACCGCTGTGTGGAGGAGAATCCTAGCAGTCTGTTGCAGAGATCAATATATTTCGCTGTATCTCAACAAACGGGCAATGCGTCGCGCGCGATCTTTCCTTTCACTTCGTTGTTCAATCATCGTCCCTTACACACACACACACACACACACACACACACACACACACACACACACACACACATACACACACACTTACACACTTACAATCTACGATTCTTCCAACCTGTCACTTTTACAATTTTTCGCGCTTACACAACCTCCTTCTTACCACCCTCATTCGCACTCTACGTTACTCCCCCTCCTTCATCCTACCTCATGACGATTTATCACCATCTCCCTCTCACTTTCACGCGTCCGTATTCTCAATCTCCTCCACCAACTCTCACCCTTAGCGTCTCTCACTGTGCACCACTCTAACCCCGCCTCTGCCATTCCCGCTCCCTCGCCGCTTGTTCCTTTTGAGTCCCAGCTGTTGGCGGCGGTGGGCGTCATTGAGAGGGCGCGCGGCCTCCGGGGCACCTGGCGGCGGCGAGCGGGCGGCGCGCACTCGCGGTGAGTCAGCAGCGCGGCACGGCGCGGCGCCCCGCGGTGGCGCCGCCGCCGCAAAGAGGGCCAATGTCGAAACGGCCATCGGAGCGGAAGAGTAACGGCGCACTTGGCGCGCGCGCGCCCGTAAAGGATATCCGCCACACACTACGCGAACCAGCTAATCCTTATATTCTCTCGGAAAGCGAGCGGTGGCTCAGTGCATCAACTGATGTCCCTGCAGCGCCTCTCACCGGGAGGTCCTTCGTTCGAGTCCTGACGGCGGCAGGATTTTCGACACTAGCTCTTCAGCTAGGTCGGATTCAGTCGCTGTCTGGAGGAGAATTCTAGTGGCCGGCTGCTCTGATCGGTAGTTTTCCGTGGTTTCTCCGATCAACACCAGGCGAATGCCGGAGCAGTAACCCTACCAAACGGGCCACGGACCGCGCGCAATCTTTCCTTCCTCTTCCTTGTCCTCTCCCCTTACACACGCACACTTACACTAACATGCACTCCTCTACCACATATTCCGGGAGACCGGACGGGAGCTTAGAGCTTGTCCCGGCTGGGGCGGTGCCCCGTTGGTGGGAGAGTCCTGGTTAAGGGGAAACCCCATAGCCGACGGTAGGTCGGCACCGGATCTCGCCATCCAGCGGGGGAAGATCACCGCCATCTCCCGAGAAGAAAAACATGCACTACACTAACGGGACTAATGACCAAAGCAGTTGACGCGCCAGGAAACACGAAAAATCAATCAATCATTTTATTCTCTCAGCCTCCGAGTTACGACCCTTTTACCTGATCTATACGTTCTGCAGGGAAAGTTTGTATGGTGCTGAAAATTGATGTCGAGATATTGTGGAGAAAACACGTTCTGGGGGAATCCCGATACCGAAAAAGTTTTATTTTTCAAAAAGTCTCACCCGCTACCCATCTGTGAAACATTAGCGCCTAAAGCGAAAAACAAAGTTCACAGCGTAGACTTCCGTCACATGATTCAGTGTCTACTTTGCTGTCTAGAGAAGCCGCGTCATAGGCACAAATGTCAACGTTTCTGCCGCCAAACTGTGACCTTACTCAAGACTTTTCGCCCTGAAGAAGGCATCCGTTGGCCGAGGAAGGCATCTGTTCCTAGGATGCGGCGTCTCCCTTACAGCCTAGTAGATAGAAAACAAAATTGTTATCCCCAATTGATTGATGATTCCGGGACGTCAGCTTCTAAAGTCATTAGACCCGTAAGTGCAGTGCATGTTTTCCCTCACGATGTAACAGTGATCTCCCCGCTCGATGGTGAGATGCGGCGCCGATCTGCCTGACTGCTAGCAGGGATTTCCATGATCAGGTATCTCCCACCAGCGGGGCATCGCCCCAGCCGGAACAGACTCTAAGTCCCGATCGGTCGCTCGGTATGTGTGATAGTGTAGTGTGTGTAAGTGTGTAAGTAAGGAATGAGGATAGGACAAGGAAGGGGAAGGAAAGATCGCGCGAGGCCAGTGGCCCGTTTGTACTGCTCTGGTATTCGTCTGGGGTTGATCGGAGAAACCATGGCTAACTACCGATCACAGCAGCAGCCAGCCGCCAGAATTCTCCTCCAGAGAGCGACTGAGTTCGACCTAGCTATCTAGCTAATGTCGCAAATCCTGCTACCGTCGGGACTCGAACCCGAGCACCTCCAAGTCAGAGGCACTGCAGTGATAGTTGATGCCCTGTGCCAACTCTCTCTGTCATGTTCGGTTGATCTAGCTAATGTAGCGGTCCTCCAATTGATAAGGAATTTCTTAATTTTTGGAGATCCTTTACTTACGACCCCTTAGGTAACCTAACCAAAAATCGAGAAAGTATGTGATGTAGCACTACTTTCTTTCTCAGATCTTTCTTTCTCCGGCTGAAGAGTTCGGCTCAGATGGTGCATGCAGCTGCGGCGACAACAGCATGGTGCGAAATTATGGAGTAAACGTTAGAAACCCGCAAAAACAACAAATGGACTCTTTTTGTGAATGTGAAGTGGGAAATAAAGGCAGACGAACTTATGCACAATAATTCGTATCATCATTTTTTAATTTATTATGCAGGTGGCGGGGGAGGACGCAAAATCAGGACTCTGGTATTTGGTTCCTAGCCACTCCTTTCGAGATTTAAATTCTACGAGTAAGAGACTTTATATATTTGTGATACGCAAATTATACACCTGGATACCTTATACACCGTACCCATCGGCGAAATCTTTTTTACTGTGTCAGAACGTGAAATTCCAAACACCAGTGCACGATGACTTGCTTACCAATCAGGAGCAAACGTCACATGTGTAACTTCGTCATATGATATTTCCCACCATATTTTAGGCAAACCATTTCCAAAAGTTTCCACCATACTGGCATAAAATGATAATCTTCAGCCACTCTCCATGTCCTAGAAGTGTGTAACATTTATTCTGAGACATTGTGCGTAGAAGAGATGTGAAAAATATTTCATTATTTCCCCACTCCCTGACTTGTCTGGTGTTCGTAATACAAATGTACAAAGTTCCGATGAAATGTCTCACACTTCTACAAATCAATTGGTATTTCAGTTTCTTCCACGCCCCTTGTGAGCTTGGCTGTAGCTTCGATAGTAACACGGTTTAACTTTTTCCATTAATTAAAATGTAATGATTCTACTTAATGGAGGGGAATGTAAAAATATTCATTCAATATTTATTCAGGTCTGATGATTCTATTATGCTTTGATCTGAATGAATACTGATCTGAATAGAGCAACCTACTGAAAATAACATTAAATTAAAACATTTTCAAATTCAAAGCAAAATATAACATTTATTCGTAATAAAAACCTTTACTTTCACAATATTCTTTAAACAAAAGAATATTACTTTTTGTTATTAATGGCTTCAATAATATTATTTTGGCTATTAGTAATATTATTTTTGTTTATTTTAACAAAATAATATATTCAAGTATCGTTTCCATGTTGTCGCGTCAGGAAGTATTATTTCTTGACGAGAAGGACATGCTGAATAAACCCAAAAATGTATTATACAATTTATTCTTGTAATTAGATTTTATTACGTTGAAGCGGGTTTTTTTTTTTTTTTTTTTTTTTTATTCAAGTAGTCTATGGCTTATTGTAGGGATCGCAGAAATTTGAAAACCTACACAATATTCACTTCTGCCCATATCACGTCATACACAGTTTTTTACTGTTTTTTGACGTAAATAAATACGCAGGGCACCAAAGGGGAGAAATCGCGGGATGAGCAACTAGCCTTCTCGTCGTCAATGTAGCCACGACCGTGGGAGGCGCCTTCGGCGCCGATCACAGCAGAGAGGGGTGCGGCGGGGGCGGGGCGGGACGGGACGTGGCGGGACGGGACGGGGTGGGGCGGGGCGGGGCGGGGCGTCCCGGATGCGCCGTGTGATGCAGCGCCGCGTGCCCACGCGCGGGCGTCGCAGGCGTGCCGCGCATCCGCACGCAACACGCGTGCCTCTCGCTGCGTGCCGTCTCGCTCGCGGGAAAGCGCCGCACGCTGGGCCAAATGGCTCGCAAAAAAATATCACGGTGCTGTGACGCAGCATAGACTTTCTCGTAGCGCAGGTGCTGCTCAAGTAGAATTGCATTTTGTTTTATTCGAATATATTAACTGAAAAAAATTGCAACAATATTTTCAAACTTTTGTACATCAAATAATTTAAGTAACCTAAAGCTCAGCACTCAATGGCTATTTTAAGAAAAAAATAGCGGCTTTTGGCAGATATCACCTGCGACGCTGATATCCATTCGGCAGCTTCCCTACTGCTTAAATTTATGTTATTGGAGATCCCGATTGGAAGACTATTTCCACCCTCCTTCCAGTTCCTGACCTTGGGGAGTTACTATATTTAAATAGGGCAATAGACTTTCAAATGTCCGGAAAGTCATTTAAGAGAGTTTAAACTTATCACACACAATATCATCCATTATTCACTCTCAAAACAATAAACCGCTGGTAATTAGTTGTCATGGTAATATTATCAAATGCTTTCTTAATGTGCAGAGAGTCATTCTTCATAATCGTTTTCTAATTTTTTTTCTCGTTACACATCAACTTCACAAGTAGTGTGTTTCATACGTAGGCGAGTGGAATGGAAGAAGAGCGACTGAATAACCACTGAAAAGAGCCAGTCGTGTTTCAAATGCTGAAACTACGAATTCTGCCCGGCGAATTTTTTCCACAGCAGTGCAGAGAAGACACGAGAGAGGTGAAAGGAGACATGGTGAATTTGGTGAGGGGTTGCCCCTTTGCCTTGTCGCTGCCAAACGCAGTGAGTGATCACATGTGCCTCGCGATTCCCTCGCACCTGGAATACGCGAGTCATACACGCGCGAATGCCGGTCACGGGCAGGGTGGAGCCGCTGGAGAAAATTCTCCAGGAATCGTTGACCTACAGAATGGGCAGCTGTCTCAGAATAAGAAACAAGGAAACATTCTTTCAGGGAATTACGAATATATAGTATTTTTCGAAGATAATTTTTTCCAATCTCAAAATATCCTCGCAGGAAAGATAAATTAACATTCGCCAATTATTTATAAGTTCATAATTCTCTCAATTATCTCATTACTTATCGTTTGAAAAGTAAATATTTGGATACCAGTATGATTTTCTATCACGTCTCTGATTCTTGCCTGCGATGCGAAATTATTAGATTATGTGGAAAGAAAACAAAAGTAGCCTCATGCTTTGTTAAAATTGATCGCTTAATCTGATTTCTCATAATATAAATTTCCTAATAACGAAAGATGTAGGAACAAATAATTCTGAGCAAAAATGATTATTAAAAATATTACAATTTAAAGCATAATGCTAAAGTTTGGGGAATTCTTCTTTAATGTGGGTGTTAAATGTTTGAGGGCAAAGAGACAATTAACAGATGAGAATGAGAAATGTCTTTCTTCAGATATCTGGATAACCTTGGTTTCAGGCATGTAAGGCGATAGTATATTACGATAGAGAACACATTCTGCGCTTAATACTTTCCTCGGAAAAAGTGAAAGAAAGACTCAGGAATATCATAACCATTCAACTATCTCTATAAGTTCCTCAGATGTCAGATCACAAGCACTTCAGCTTTTCCAACAGGGACAAACTTTACACCGTCAAAGAACAACGATCTGTACACAGCATCTGAAGAATAGTTAGGTCTGATCTCAGACATGTTAGTCACGCAACTCATGTGACTTGTAATTTCCATATTTTTTCTTCCCTACAAAAACGAATAAACTAAGATTTCATTGAAGGGAAAGTTTATCTTAAAATGTCAGGGAAACTGGAACAAAACAAGCTCGTACATTCAGAACATCTTCATGATTTTCAGTACGATTATGGACATATTCGAATCGGACTCATTTGTTACAAGCGGATGCAGGTTCATTACCCTAAAAACCGAGCCTCAATCCTGGCTCCTGCCTCATTCTTGGGATCGAGCGTTAGGGTGTTTCCTGTCTCCAAATAATTATGCCTCTCCCCCATGATTTCAACTCGGGAAGAACAGTATGTGATGTCAGACAGTTCGGGAACACGCGAGTGTCAGACCAGAACCTCTACTCGATTCTAGTACCGTATTGATTGAATGATTTTATTTGGTGTTTAGGGCGCATCAACTACTTTGATCACGAATATCGTAAGTAACGTGCATGTTATATCCTGAGAGGTAGGGATATCTCTCCTTAGTCTAAACGTGCGATGAGGCTCCGGCCTACACATCGGCTGACGGCATTTTCCTTCCCAGATATCTCTTCCAGAAGGACACTGCCTGAGGCGGGATAAGCTGTATGCTTTCGGCTGGCCTCCCTTCATGGGAAGTTATGTAGTGAAGTGTGATTGTGAAGTGTAAGTGTGTATGTATTAAAGGGAAGAAGCGTGGATAAGAATGAGGAAGGAAAGATTGTGCGCGGTCCGTGGGTCTTTTGTACTCCCCGGTATTCGTTGATGATTGCGGGCGCGTCAACGGCTAAGGTTTTTATTCCCGGAAGTGTAGTGCATGTTTTTTATCACGGGAAGTGACAATTATCTTTCTCCGTTGGATTGCAAGGTCTGGCGACGGCCTACATCGACTTTCGAAAATTTCCCCCAATAGATATATCCCACCAGCGCGACTCTGCCCCAGCCGGGACAAGCTCTGAGCTTCCGACTGGACACTGGACAAATCTGATAGAGTAGTGCATGTAAGTGTGTGTAAGAAAGGGGTGAAGAGAGGACAAGGAAGAAGAAGGAAATATCGCACACAATCCGCAGTCAGTGTGTTAGGAAACTGCTCCGGCATTCGCTTGGAGTCGATCAATAAACCTCGGAATTACCGATCAGAGCAACCGGCAGCTAGAATTCTCTCCCAGCCAGTGATTGAATTAAACCTAGTAATATGTATGTATGTATTTGGCGTTATTGGGTCGGCAATCCGACTTCGCCGGCCAGCTACGGGTGTCCCCCATGCCTGGACCTAGTTAAATTCCCGTGCTTGGGGATAAGAGCGACATGAGGCGAACATGACGTATTCTCTTCACCGTAACTAGCAAGATCCGCCTGCTTGAGCTTTTTCTTCGTCCCACATCTACAAAAATTTGGACGATTTTGAAGGAAAGCTACAACTCTATTTTTGCCTCGACCGGAAATCGAACCCGGGCCCACAGCACAGGAAGCTAGTACACTACCCATGAGCCATCTCAGAAAACCTAGTAACATATCTAGCTAATTAAATAAGCTAGATTGTGTTGCAAATTCGCCACCGCCGGGCCTGGAACCCTAGTACCTTCCGGTCACCGCAACGCAGACACCGCCGCCTCCCGGCTGGGGGTGGTAGGTGAAGAGCCCTTCCCTGGGCCAAGGGCCGCGGGCGGGGGAGGCGAGGGGAGGCGTGGCCGGGCGCAGCGCCGAGGTAAGCAACCGGCCGTGGCCTTGGCCCGGTGGGCGGCCCCCGCGGCGACTGACCCCGCGCCGCAGCGCACCAAAATAATAATAATAATAATAATAATAATAATAATAATAATAATAATAATAATAATAATAATAATAATAATCTAAAGCACAGTCACGGCGGATTGATTTGGAAGAAGTATCAAAGTGTAGAACAGGAAAAGCTTGAACTGAAGAGAGAAGAAAGATGCACGGTTAAAGGATAAAAGAAAAATGGGGACAAAGAAAGGCTAAGAAACACATCTGAGTACTTTGCATAGTCCTAATTGGCCTTATTCGCAATAATAAAAATTATTATTATTATTATTATTATTATTATTATTATTATTATTATTATTATTATTATTATTATTATTATTATTATAAACTATCAGTTATATCTTAACCTGCCAGATCTCACCCTCGTTGGAGACAAGCAAATATGAATGACATGATAATCCCAGAACGTTTTAGAGTAGATCTGAAGGAAATTTTTAAAAAAATCATAATATTGTGATCTCTTGATAGGGCTGAAATTTTTTTTTCAAGGAGAAAGGAGCTCCTGAAGTCATACATCGAGATTTGACAAAGCATCTTAGCATTGTAGCACCGCCTGAATGAGAGTTTAACATAGCAACTGCAAAAGACTGGTTTGCAACGCGCCACACTCATCCTGCGCAGGTCTCTGGAATCTCCTAGTGCCATTGGAAATGACCTGAAACCTGAGAAGTGTCATCCCGTCTAAGAGCTGAGTAATCCACTCATTAATAATAATAATAATAATAATAATAATAATAATAATAATAATAATAATAATAATAATAATAATCCTTTGTATCACAACACATTATATCGTACTCTTGACGTGATCATCCGATTAGATTCGCGAGTGTATCAAAAGGAGACTGATTGAATGACGAAAAATCGCGATTTCCAAAATCAGAGTTGGAGCAACTTAAGACCCTAGGTCTTGATGCGAGTCTACTGCGGTAGACCTCACAGTTAAAATCCGTCCACATCCTGTGCAGAATCCTAAAATAAAGCTCAGGTTCATAAAAGAAACGAATCTAGGGGTAAAATGAACTGAACCAGCAAAACCAGCCCCTCAAAATACGTATTTTGTCAGACATTATTCACGAAGCAATTTTTAAATTGGGATCCCCCATTAACATTTTTGCAATACTTTTGTTGGCTTGAAAAAAATATATGGATATTGTCATAAAGGGAATATTGTTTTGGATGAGATGAGATTTCTATATATGATAATTATTTTTTAGTACATTGAGAAAAGAAAATGTTGGTATTGAGAGTGGTTACCGGCCCCATGTTCCACCCTATATGTGCCGCTGAGGTAGAACTAGATTTTCTAATAAGAAAACTGATGATAGAGTTCATATTTTCAATCGCAACTCATCACATTAAAAAATAAAATCGTGATTGAGCTTTACTGATTCATGAACCAACTAAAAATCTTCACTGAAGAAAGGAATAATGATATTTTATACCGTATCTTATTCTGTGTATAAAAGTTACTCGCTCCTACAAGTGGCATTCCGATATCTCTGACGTTTAAAAATAAACTTAATCCTCGAAAAAAACGGGGCAAATATTCCTTGACCTTGATTCTTATTTAGACAGGAGCCACCTTTTGCGGAGCAATTCCGATCAATACCAGGCTACTGTCAAAACAGTTCCTTAACAAGCGAGCTACGGACCGCGCGCGATCTTTCCTTCCTCACACTTATTCCCTCACGTCTCATTTCATAGAAACGTATGTTTACACGCACCACACCACCACTCACATTGGTCAACCAGTTGGATTAGAGCATGTCCTGGTTGGGGTGGTGCCTCGGCCAAGATAACTGGAGGAGAAAATCCTCACTAGCCGACGTGTATGAGGGCGCTGGATCTGACATTCCAGCAAGCGAGAACTCCGCCACCTCCATGCATATAGCATGCACTACTCTTAAGGGACTAATGGTCTTAATAGTTGTCGCGCCCAGATATACAAAATGTTCAATCATTCAATTGATGAATGAATGTTTGCTTCAGCGTCATGCCAGCGTGCGCATTGGTGTCGTTTCGGACCACTGCGGAAGGCTGGCGCGTCGCCGCCCACCAACGCAAGCGATTCCTTCGCCTCCTCCCCCAAGGCCCAATGTATGGATGCTTTTGCTTCTTCCTCCTCTGCTGGGTCCTTTGTTTCTCTCTGCGTAGCTCCTGTGCCGTGTGGCTTTTCAGCACCGTTGATAGGAGTCAAATTCGATAGCGCCTACTGCTGTCGGCGATAGAGTAATGTGAGGAACGAAGAAAGGCAGTCGATCTTCCCAGCACATTGCGATTTAGAAATATATCGTGGGTATAAATATGATATTATTTCATCTCCCTCTCATTCTAATATTTCAGCTTGTTATGTTAGATATTGAGTGTAAATAGGTTTATATTTAATATATACATATATGCATATATATGTATATATATTAAAGAAACCTATATATATATATATATATATATATATATATATAATCATAAACAATCAATCTGATCGCAGTTTCTTATTGCAATGAAAGAGTTTTGTGTAAAATGCATCGCTGGTCCACACCGAAGTTGACGGGACATATGCAGCTAAGGTCTAACGATTTTGCTTCTTATAAAAAAAAATGCTCATATAACCACTCATATTTTGGCGCTTTGGAGCGCTCTAGTAGAATAATTTAGCAACATAACAATTGATTGGCACTAAAAGTTCAAAAAGCAGGTTGCCAGAGGGCTCCAACAATGACCGTGCGCGCTCGAACGCGACGACAATAATCGAACGCTATGCCCACGAAATTAATGGGTTTATGTCATTGATATTATATTTTACGGAACATTTGCATTTTCATATATGTGAACAATAATATGTATTATATCACGGAACAATATTACTCGTAATTTCTTCACAAAAATGATCAAATGGGTTTCTTACAAGAACCAAACTAGTCCAAATTCGAGGAGGCACCAAAACCTTCAGTCTACACGTGCATAGTAATGAATTTATGATTTTTCCCTGCCTTGTATTTTTCAGTGTGTTTGTCACTTGCCAAAAGGAAATAACTCATCAGATAGCGCCATTTGTAGGGAATAACTCGGGAATAACATCTCAAAATATGAAATTTTGGACTTGTTTGTTTTTTGTAAAAAAACCTCGATCGCAAAAATTCCATTCATTTGTGATGATGGACCAACATTTTTGTAAAGTTGGTTTTAAATATTTTTATATGAACCTAGTCCTCTAAGCGAGTCTTCAGGAACAAGGCCAAAATGTTAACCACGGGACGTTGCCAGGGCGCAGTCACAGCCGAAAACTTTAGAGGCCTTGTGATTAAAGGCTCTTAAAGGATGTGAGACATACAAACCTTTGTCATTTTAAAATAATCATTTTAAATTTTCTTCATAAACACTTTCTTATCATCAACACAAGAAGTTACTCTTGATGTTGAGAGGTAGAGCCACCTCTATAGATGGCTTTGTCTGCAGTCAAAGAGTTGAATGGGTAGATTCCTGCGGATATGGGGAATTTCGAAGAAAAATCTGTTAAAAATATTATATTCTCATGTCATTCCAACCCCTTAGGTTCTACAGCGATATCTTTCAAATCTAGAGCTTCTTATGAGAAAACTTATTATTGTTAATGCAATATGAGAAATAAATTGAAGATACTGTGGTAGCATTTTCAACAAATGACAATGAATACATCCGATTCTCAGTGGCAGGTAATTCAGCAATTTAAGCGAATAAAAATGAATGCAGTGAGTTAAATGAAGTTTGTAGCTTTACGTTAAAAATGCTTAAAAATAATTAAGATTGATATCCCCACTTAAGTTGCATGTTCTTATTTTTAACATAATATCGTAGCCTCGTGGTAATTTGAAAATCATTGTAATTTTAATTTTTGAGAACAGAAATAAGATTTGATATATGTTATGTTCTGAATTATACGGGAGAATGCACTTCCGTAGTCAAGAGCCACCGAAAGAATAGATCTCGTTAGACTTTTCATTATGCATTGGTCAATTGAAAAAAAATAATTTCAAAATAAAACCAATGTATTATCAATTTCTGTTACATTAAAATCCGATAAACCCAATCAGTATTGTCAAAATCAGATACCTTTCTTTTTAGTGCACTAACTGGATAATTGAAGTAGACTTTTTCTTTATTTTATCTGTCAACATCAGTGTTTCTTATTATATCATATTTGTGTATGTCTTTACATAAGTGGAGTTTACTTAAATTTATCAGTCCTTTACAATTTCTTAAAAAATATTTGTTTATCAGTTTTTGCCCTCTCATTTATCAATTGTAATTTGAAAATATATACACTTTTAATGTCATATTTAATGTAATAAAATGAAAGTTATTCAGAACATTATGTAAATTTATAAAAACTGACAATTTGGTCTTTAAATTTGTTCCTTCTCAAATTACTTTCACTGTTGAGTTCCGGAATCTCGCATTATTGACCTTCATCGCATCAACAGGTCTGGAATTCGAATCCAGGCCGAGGCCGTAGGTGGGGATTACTTCATACCCAACGCGCAGAGAAAGTCAAGTTCACCTGAGATATTCAATACACAGCTGCAAACATGATATCAGTTCCTGATTTTTGCCTTGTTATTCTTAAACTTAAACTTTTCTAGCTGTTTATATTTCAGTAAAAAAAAGTTAATCGTATGATATTTTAATGCATTTGAAGATTAATGTAGGTTTTGGTAATGGTTAGAGTACGATTCAGTCATCACTTTTATTCAGTTCCTTAACGAATGTGAAACGTTAATGATAAAATTTAAAAAAATGAATAGATACAATCTCATAGAAAATTTTGTCAGGTTTTATTTTTAATGCAGTAACGTTTTGCTGCACTGCACCCTTTTCGAGATATAAACGTAAAATAGAAAATAGAAACTTTTAATATGTTTACATTCTAATTTCTCCAAAAACCGTTCCGAAGTAAAAACATATTTTATTATTTATTTATAGAAAATAGTGCATCGTGGCTAAGGCTGACAAAAATCCCTAAACGTTAGTTTGCATTCATTTTTTTCAATTACCAATAGTTTTCTAGTTATTTGCTTAAAATCGCTTTATTGATCCAAATGTTTCGACAAATTTTGCCATCTAGCACCGCACCCCTTTACAGTAATGTCATCAGAGACAGAGTTGAATAAAATTACGTTTTCGTTAAATGCATTACGCCCTGCTTTATCGTCAATTAATCAAAAATTATATAATTTGAATTTTTAAAGTTTCAGAGTACTATTTCTTCGCGTTCCTTGATCACAAAAGTGAAATTTCGGGGAAATGGTTATACTTTTTCCCTTTATATGGAGATCCTATATAAATGTTGCTCATGAAGCAGTTCAATAATTTCTCTTTTTTAAACTCATCAACAGAAAAATATTTGTTAAATCTCATGATAAAGACCCACCTTCACCATTGTTTGTATAAAAATATTAGGTAAAACAAAATGTGTTATCACTTTTGATATCATTTTGCAATATCTTTAGGAGGAAAATTAGCTGTACAGTAGCAGTGGCGAATTCTGAACATTATTTCAAGTATATCGCACTTATGTATGTACTACACTTCAAACAATGTATATCGTTGTCTTTTATTTTGAGCTTTTCTGAAATCTCAATACATGAAATTCCCTCCTTAATAATTGTTCTTTAAGACAACTACACACCACTAACTTCTGGATTATTTACACACTCCATTTTCACACAAACTTCAGAGATGCGTAACTTACGAACGACCAGAGGACGACTGTTCACCGCAATATTTTGCGGTGTCTGTCCACCGTCCAGCCGCGCATCGTCCCCTCTCCCCGCCCTTGAAACATGTGGAGTCCTAGGTTATCGCGGCTGGTATGCGGTACCTTCGACTGCGCTAGCGAATTCTCTGAACAGCATTAAGGACTATTCGAAATTTCTCACTCTAACGCACTTCATAGCGCTTACGGACAGACTGACTGGCTCTCGGTAGTAAAACAGTTATTTTTTCACATCTGTTTTAAAGCTTACAAAATCTCAATAACTTTTTAGAGGATTACCAAACTTATAAAATATTTCTTATACGCTTCGAATTACTATATTTACCGCCGGTATACGCGGTGTATCGGAAAATTCTCCACTGTACTGTAGTTTTGTTAAAATAAATACTATAACATGTTAAACCTGTTGTAGCATATAGTTTATAAGCAAATCATTTCTACAGTTCATCTGATCGCATATAAATAAGACCTTTTGAAACTCTTACATATATTTAGATATTTAAATATATGTAAGTGGCCGACCTGGATGGCCGAGGTGGCTAAGAGCGAGTACCAACTCAGCGCTTCGGTCAGAAGGGTCGCGGGTTCGAGTCCCGCCTTGGGCATGGCTGTTTGTCCCTTGACTTTGTGTGTGTGTTGTCGCGGAGGGCTTCGCGTTCTGCTGACCCCAGATCAGAGGAGCCCGCAAGTGTTTGTCTAGTGTATGGTCGAATATGCGTCACTTCGGGACGTAAAGGGCAACCGGCTGTCGGCTGGATAAAAGCCCTAGGGAAAAAAAAATATATGTAAGTATAATATATTTATTTGGATATCTTAAGTAATGGGCCATCTGTCTTCGAAGCAAACATGCTGCTTCATGTATCCATTCACTGTCCGCGTCCTCCTACATTTCAGCTCTTCGCTGGTAGCGCGGCAACTGCCGCGTACAGCGCGAAGCCAATGGTCTCGCGCAGTGCGACCTCCGCGGCCGCAGCCATGAACCGATTGGACCGTTACGAGGCGCTCCTCGCCTTGAACTTTCGCGGAGAGCGTGTTTGCTTCCGACGTAATCTTCCTGAATTTCGCAGAGAGCCGTTGACTCATGATTTCGCACCTGCGAGAAACGAACGCATTTATCCTGAATGATTGTTTAATCAATAATAAATTTAATTGTCAATTTCATTAATTGGTCTAAGAATGATTGTACAAGGGAGTGAAAGTCGCTGCGCTAAAACCCAATGAAATTGCACATGGTTTGATGGCATGTGATTTAACTTTGTTTGAACCGATCAGTTAATTTAAAACGAAAACTTTCGATAATCAGCGTCCTAAACTTTAGGAACATTAGGGTCAATTCAAAATAAAATTTGAAAAATAAAAATAAAACGAAAGTCACAAAATTCACTATTAGAAGATCACAAAAACGTTCAATAACTGAAAAAATGACATATTTTTTTTATTTAAAAGAATGGATGCATCGACATTTCTTGGATTATTAGCGACACTCACAGAAAAATTTACAAAATTGTCAGATCAGTTAACTACCATACACATAATAGCAATTGCATAGAAACGACGGGTTTTCAAAGAAATAAATATTTTACATCTACGATCTTCTACAATGTATTATAAAATAAAAATTATAGTACAGCTCTAAGCAATTATTCAAGCAAATAAAATCATTATTTGTTTCAAAATCGCATTACTGCTTGCATTATATTTCACACTTCAATTTTCTTCTGGATTTAAAGTATTTTTCTATCAAATTTGCAACATGTACCCGAACGTGAATTTTCCGAACAATACTTTTAAGCTGCCGCCAATTTTTAAAAACTATTATTGATTGTTTCGGCGATACCTCGGAGGAAAAAGTATAAGAAAAAACTCAGCATTCCTTGGTTTCGGTTGAGGCATCTCTTGAGGTGAGGCGCCACCGTCGACTGCCGTGCGAAACGACGCAGTAAAAAAGACAGGGACTCGGAAGCGGAAACCGGTGATCGCGGCTTTGTGGCGGCGGCGGTGGCGGTGGCGGTGGTGGCGGCGGCGGCGGCGGCGGCGGCGGCGGTGGCGGCGGCGGCGGTGGCGGCGGTGGCGGCGGCGGTGGCGGCGGCGGCGTCCGGCCGGAGCGAGCGAGCAGCCAGCGCCTCGCCACGCCGTCGCCGCGGCCTTGCCGTATTTGGCGGTGGACGCTGGCAGGTAGGAGGCGGCGGCGGCGACGGGGCCTGCCTGAGTCAGTGCTGCTCTCCTTCTCGCGACGGACGCGTCCTCGGAGCGAGGCCGCCATCGCGGTTGCCCCGCCGACACCCCCACCCCAACCCCTCCCCCCCGCGCCGGCCCGCGTGTTCGCGCATTTGGAATAATAATAATAATAATAATAATAATAATAATAATAATAATAATAATAACAACACTTGACTAAGATCCCAGGCTGCAGTAAGCACTATGAAATTCAGGATATCGTACTCTATGGTACGGCGCACATTTTGCGCAAGGTGTTGTAGAACCAAATAGATCACCGAATCTACACCTTAGGAAGCTGGGTGCAACCTGGTGTGGATTTTCGTTTACTGCCGGAACCCAAGATCATTCACCGTGAGAAAGGAAGATAATAATAATAATAATAATAATAATAATAATAATAATAATAATAATAATAATACTTGAAAATTCAAACTATAAGTTGTACTGTCAAAGAAGTTATTACAGATAAAACCATTCATCATAACAGACCAGACATAACTTTCAATATAATAGACAAACAGCAAAAGATTGGCTACCTGATTGACATAAGTATTCCACAAACAGCTAATCTTCAAACAGCGTATGTAGATAAAGTATATAGAACTAGCAGCAGAAGTCAAGGCACTGTGGCATCTCCAAAAAGTTCATATTGTTCCTCTGATCAAATCCTGCACAGGGGTTATACCAAATAACATTCATAAAAATCTGGAATTTATTCAAATGCCAAAATATACGTTCAAAAGTTTGCAAAAATCTATCATCTTAAACACATGCAGGATTGTGTGAAAATTCGATGAAACATGAATTGACCTGTGTCTTGGTTATTAACCCGACACTAAGTCAAATAAAACCCGGTGAATACCGAGAAAAACAATGTATAACAATAACAATAATATCCGGGATTTGCATACAAAAAACGTGTCTACTTGTAGATGTGACTGTGCCGTGGGATCAAAACAGCGTTACTAAGGAGGCAGAGAAACGCCTTAAGTACAAAAGTTTGGAAATCGAGATCAGCGGAATGTGGGGCGTAAAAGCAGATGTCGGGATAGTTATCGGATCTCGGGGATTTGTTCCGCAGAATTTGTGTAAGAACTTGGCTGAACTCCCAGATCGTTCAAAAGACTGGGAAGTGCAAGACATTGCTTCATTGAGAACAGCCCACATTTTGCGCCAAGTATTTTTCAGACACTAGCAGTGCCTGTATCTGCTCCTTACAAAACTAGTTGCAACCTGGAATATTTTTAAATTCAACCGACTCATAACATCTTTAGTCGTCAAGTAGAGGAATAATAATATTGATAATGTTAATAATAATGTTAATAATAATAGTAATATAGTTATGATCATAACAACGATAATAATTAAGTTGCCAATAAAGAGTACAGGCTTTAGGCGTTCCGGGTAGTAAAGATGAACTCAATATTCGATCATTTTTTAATACACCATTGTGAAGTACATCAGTGACGCGCATACCTGAAGATATATGAAGTGGAGTTCGCGTCCCCTCTTGCTCATAGACAAGAATGTTTCCAATAGAAACATTTTATGGAAATTTCTCTATGCCAAAAATTTTGTAATGATTTTTTCTCGAATCTGTCGAACTCCTATTTGTTGAGTTTATCCCTTCCTACCCGGAGTTCCTCGTATAATATCTCTTGTAAATATCCCCTTTGCATCTCTTGAACTCAATGAATATTTACAAATGGGATGTAATTAGAATGAACATTTCAGAGGTTTGTGACTAATATTAGATTCTATATTATCGGAAAGGCGTTCCTTTTTGTATTAAGAGAATATTCTATACAGGTAAAAATAATTTCCCGCATAAAACAACCTTAGAAATTCCATGTCTACGTGGTGTAAAGGACACTTCCGGCTTGGCTGTCCAGAAAGCAAAATGTCCCCGTAAAAAGAAGGATGAGTCTAAACAGTTTGCTCTCCGAATGCGCTATAACCCAGGACGTGCTCTGATCGCAATTGGTTTTTTTAAATTTATTTTATTCTTGCTCGGCAATTCTGCCTTTCAGGGATTCGCACATTTTTATTATTAATATATAGTATATGGACATGCAACCTCTCACTTTAGCGTACTACTAGCTAATTTACAAAATTTCATACTTGTATTTCTAACATATACATATTCACAATTTATATACAATACACAATGTTAGTGCACATTATTCATGCTCAGATCTCTTTCATTATATTTATATTCATGAAATGAAAATTTACAAATTTAAACGTACATTACGTTTTATAGTTAACTAGGTGACCCGGCGAACTCTGTTCCGCCTTAACAGCCGGTCCCATCTTTTTCTCGCGTCGCACTCACTGTGAGAAACTGTACTATCCTTGTTGCACTGCGTACGTGCAAAAACGTGCGTTCTCACACAGGAACGCTGTCGAACGGGATAAACAGTATCCTATGTCCGTCTCTTGGCTCTAAGCTTCCTGCTCACCAAATCGGTACAGCCGTTCTAGAGTTATAGTGTAACTAACACGACTAAATATAGATATAACAGCGAACGAAAGGCGGCTATCATTATCGCCTTCTGTTATCAGTGCGACGTTACAACAATGGGTTACAACAGGCAACAATGAGCGCTAACATGCGAAATCACGCGAAAACGTGCTAAACGTGGAAAACGTTCTCACACAGGAATCGAACGAACGTACTCAGACCAATTTTGAAATACATTTCACTTAACTTCTCTTCTACGCGAATGCTTTCTTGGAGAATGCAACCAAGTAGAGATCGCTAACAGGATGGTTGCCTCCAACGCACCTCTTAGGCTGCGATTGTTTCGTCTTCCTCCATTAGAAAAAAAATTGAAATTTTCGAAATTCCAATACTTTTACTGTACTTGGGTTTTCGTAACGCGGCAGCTGAAGGTATTATCTTCAAGATGGAATATGGCACGACTTTTTGCGTCTCTCTCGGTCCTGTAGCAAGACGTCGCACGATCGCGACCTATCAAGCAGTGCTGCAGATCAAGGGACTCAAGCAGCACGACCGAGAAAGACGCGAAAAGCCGTGCCATATTCCATCTCGAAGATAATACCCTCAGCTGCCACGTTACGAAAACCCAAGTATATCATATCATAGCAAATCAGACATATTCCATGTTTACGTATATTATCTTCCAGGCTGATGGACCGTTATCCAGTGCAAACTGTACATCTGAACATTTTGTTTGCAACTAACGCAGTGGTGCGCAACGGGAGAAGTACCCTCTTGGTAGGGTCTGCTCTGAATGCCCGTCCCAATCGTCGAATTGAAACATTGGCAAAATGTTCACAAAACATTCAGTTTCTCTATATTTTCAAGAAGATAAGCTGCGAAATGGTAAAGACGATACGACGAAAATAATAAAAACTTCAAGCGGAGTAATTATAGTCGCAGTATCTCTATATGTATCTCTTGCTATTCGGCCAAATTTCGTTGTTTGTTTTTAAATGAAATGAGATGTTATCACTTGCTCTTATCAACCAGTTTAATGGAATAAACAGAATATTAATAATGTTTTAAAAGAAATTTAACGAATGCTTATCTGCCATCATTGGTTCATTATATCGTTTTGTTGTGCGAGTTGCAGTCGATCTACGTCGATTCAGTGGACGTTCCGTCGTCTAGCGCGAGCAAGCGTGCGAATGGAAGGGCATTTTTAGCGAAGCAAAGATATCGAGTTCCCTATGTCCAAAGCCTAATGAGCGTTATTGAATGCAAATATTAGTGAGTCCAACGCAACGTGAGTATAAGCGCAACGTCCAGCAATCGTCTGGCGTGTGTTTACAAAATATTTTCATATATTATAATCATAAGTAATTAATTATGTTTTAAGTGAAGATGGATAACAGGATTTCATTAGTTCCTTAATTCATTAGTACTGGAGAATAAGTATGGAACAACGTGAATAGCTACCAAATTTCGTTATTTGTTTTTAAATGAAATGAGATGTTATCACTTGCTCTTATCAACCAGTTTAATGGAATAAACACAGAATATTAATAATGTTTTAAAAGAAATTTAACGAATGCTTATCTGCCATCATTGGTTCATTATATCGTTTTGTTGTGCGAGTTGCAGTCGATCTACGTCGATTCAGTGGACGTTCCGTCGTCTAGCGCGAGCAAGCGTGCGAATGGAAGGGCATTTTTAGCGAAGCAAAGATATCGAGTTCCCTATGTCCAAAGCCTAATGAGCGTTATTGAATGCAAATATTAGTGAGTCCAACGCAACGTGAGTATAAGCGCAACGTCCAGCAATCGTCTGGCGTGTGTTTACAAAATATTTTCATATATTATAATCATAAGTAATTAATTATGTTTTAAGTGAAGATGGATAACAGGATTTCATTAGTTCCTTAATTCATTAGTACTGGAGAATAAGTATGGAACAACGTGAATAGCTATGTCTGCACAAAGGGCGTTATAAGGGTACTAATGATCGAGCGGCGACAAAAAGCCAGAGGGCCTTTGGGCCGAAGGGTTTTGTTGCCCGAGTTCATTAGAACCAGTCAACTCCAGTGGTACATACAAGATTTTATTTTTGACCTATGATGATTATGATGAATTATGATGTTTTAGATTTACTTATTTACTAATTAACTAGAGGTTGTCTTGACTGGAATTGTCTATCCATATTACTCTCCCTTAATTTCCTTTCATAATTCCCTCCATAAGAGAAAAAGGAGCATCATTCAACTGTTTTCATATTTCAGTCGTGACCACGATCATCTCGAGCCAGGAAAGTTATGCAGTGTATATCGATCTCCGCAACAAAGGCAATAACAAGCAAAGGAGTATCAGTAAACTAGTGGTGCTACAGAATGACACAGACTTTCATGTACTAGTTAGTTTTCTAATTTCTTTGGCCTGGGCTATCTTTTCGGTCTTGCCTCAGCCCCTCCCTCTTTCCAGCTGCGACCTATCGCGGACCAAAATACATTTTTTCACATTTTCTCATTTTTCAGTCCACTAACGGTAGAACTGTAATATAGCTTTAAGAATATTATAAAGTAGTAAAACATCGTCCTATATGGCAATTTTCATCGAAAAATGTGTAGAAAGCTTTTTGAGAAATGTTGTTTAAGCATTTCGGTAAACGCAAAATGTGAAGATTATTTTTTCACAGAAAAGTTTTCAGTTTTCAAGGTACTTCAAAAGTACTAAAATTTTCAAAAAAATGTGCATGACCTTCAGACGTATGTTAATATATTTTGCTGGTCGATCAATAGCGATGTCATATCGGTCATGGTGGAAATAACTCCACCATGATATCTGTAAGAAGACAATTCATTCAAACGTTTTGATATTTCGTAGAAAAGAAGTAGCTTCCATTTTGGTTTCAGTGATTGTTATTGACCTGGTAATTAGATCATCAATATCATCTATTATTTTTCCTAAATGCTTATATATTATAGTTACAGCTTCCCTCTCAATCGGCCATCTGATGTTGCTTTGCTGTTTGAGATATATTTAAAAAATAACATTTGTTAATGCATGACTGTCATTAAGTGAATGGAAGCATGGAGAATAATCTAAATTGCTATCTTGCGGTTCACGTTGAACGGTCCATACGCTACCGGAAATCGTTATGCATCTTATTAAATTTTTTAAACATATCTCTCAAAATGTAATATAATAAGTGTGATGTGTTGAATTATGTTAAGAAATAAGAGATTTTCTATCTCTTTTCATTAACTTTCACTTTATGCTTCTTTCTTATTGTTCCAAATGAGTTCACATTGCGGGTCTGTAGCCAATCACGTGCCTAGAACGGCTTCCGTTTGCCGACGGACTGCTTTCGGGCCTCCATTTGCGAAGCAGCTGTGAGCGGTGAATGAACGATTCTACAATGTGCAGTTCGTGGATTAGCTCCAGGAGTAGGTTGAAGGTAAGCTAATTTTCATCTATTTTACAATTGAATCCCTTTGACGGAATATCAGAATATTGTAATCGTATTAGTGATTCCCGAAAGCTTGACGATCTTGGTGTTCCCTCAGAGACGTAGTCTTCATAAAAGTACGAACAATTTCCGTGTAAAATAGACCATTTGTCTGAAAAAGGTCTACAACGAACTCTGAAGCTAAGACTAAAGATATTCGAACAAAATTAACTGATGCAAAAGGGATGAGTAAAGTAGGTCGGAGCTACTATACAGTTTTAAGAGTAGGCATCGTATTAAATTGCATGTACTTCGTAAGGCTACCTGACTTCTGCTCTGTGGGTTGTTTTATCACTTACATTTTGATCCGGCAAGATTAACTTTTCCGTAGACAACTCGTCAACCTTGCGCTAAAAGATAACTCGTCCCGTTGTTAATATCCCTTGTTCGTGCCACATGACATGGAATACGTAATAGAAATTCCAGCAAGGCAACTTACTAATGTCAAACAGTTGGTAAACAAAACTGGCAAACGCAAATTTATCTAGTTTCTATAGAGGACGATTGACTAAGTTATAATAAATTGATTAAAGGAAAATAATAAAACGAGCATTAAAGAATGTTTCTTCGAAGGTCTAACTGACAAAAGGAATTAAAACTTCGGAACCATTTGGCTCTTCAGAAAGTTCAAAGTTGAGATGTAATCTGAAGGCTTTCTTCATACATTTGAAAAGTTCATTCTAATTAATAAACTTGAAGGTTTATTTTCCATTAGTATTGTCTCAACACAACTTAGTTTGAGGCAGTCATGTTTATACTAAATTGTTTTTTTTAATGAGTTTCCTCTAAAATGTAAATTGCTCTAAATGTGACTTCATTATTTGTGTAAGTAATAAAGAGTTCAGGGGGAAATAGTTATTCAAATTATCGATCTCCATTTCTTCGTCAGGAAGTAGATTCCTTCACGTAAAGTGCTGGGGATAATAGCTTACTGCATCTGTTTTGCCTTTGCAAATAGTTGTGGCAGAATATTTTCAAATAAAATCTTTCCAACTCAATTAGCAGAATATTTTCAAATAAATTCTTGCCAAAACGTCCATTTCAATCTTTCATCGAAATTAAATTTCTGTGGGTTAGGGTAAGGATTCCAGAATTTAAGAAAATTTGCATTGACTATTTCATCCCATACATCCATTTTTACCTTCAAAATTGCTCCACTTTCCTAAATTTTGGGGGCAAGTTTCTTCGCGGCAGTCGGGGAACGAAGGTCAAGGCGCTTTGGTAGAATGCCTTGACCATCAGACGTTTCTAAAAGTGGGAGGCAATTACCTTGTTGTAGTGTGAACGATCTTGCAAAAGTTGAGATTCGAAATTCCGAACCGCTCACCCCATATATAAGTGGATTAAACAAGACTGCAACTGATGTGGTGTGCAAAAATTGAAAACAAAACTTGCTCCTGTATAATGGACGCTATTTAGAATTCAGTTTGACAGTACTACTAAAGTAATTTCCCTCTCCTCTTGGCTCAAAGAATGAGAACGCAAGAATTGTGGATGAGCTGACACACAGAAACAATGGTTACGTTGAAGATTTTCTTCACTGAAGGATGGTTCCGAAAATTTAGTACTTCTCAAGTAGTCTGAAATACTTTAAATGCAAAAATTCTGTGACTAATTGGAAATGCATATCCATTAAAATATTATAAAGATTAAATTCAGAATTGTTTAAGCAAATTGATCTCTGTATTTAAGATACTTACGAAAAAATATAGTGAATGTATTCACTTGCCGCTTAGAAATAATTTTAATTTTTTTCAATATGAAAATAAGTTATTCTTGTCCTCTTACAGAAATTAGAGGGTTTGTAAATAGTTTTTGAAGGATGACTAGAAGATGTGCCGAGCTGGAGAGCAAATGTGACCCATTTAAATTTCTAAACCGTTGTATGGGACTTTAAATAAACATCAAATGCTTGCATTAAATGTAATGGTACGTTTCAGGCAAATTGTGAATCTCCTCTTAGCGCGTCAGAGAGTTCCTCCCGCACCCTCTGCTCTGAGCCATTACGCATGCGCACAAGCGGACCACCTGTGGCAGCGCCTGTGGTGAGCGGAGGAAAGTTGTTGCATGGGCCTTGCAGTTCGCGCTGGCGCTCTTCTCCAGTGTACGAATCTCGTGACAGAACCCAGGAGACGGACGGGCGAATTTCTCCACAACAATTTGTGGAAATGGCGGGAATATCGAGAGGAGAGTATAACGTACTTTCACGAGTTCTGTTATTAGTTTGGTAGTATATTCTGTTTATGAAAGGTAGTGAGGAAGCGTGGTTTTTGGTTGTGTAAGTGAATGAGTCGTTTAATTTTGTGAATGGTTTCTTTAATGAATAAGAATGATTTCCTTGCTTCCGTGGCTTCCTCCGGTTGAAAGGCTGGTGAATGCTTATTTGGGTTGGTGGAGATACCTTAAACAGGAAGGTCACAACGCAAGCGCCTTAAGTTCACAGGATTTTCTCATAAATTGATATTGTCAGGTCAATCTGACCGAACACAAGACCCTGTGAATGTGAAGTGAATATTTTGCTTTCAGAGGTACTTAATTTGAAGCTTCTGCAACATTTTCCCTTTATTTTCGAAAGTTGCAAATCCAAATGTTCAAACTTACGTTTTTAAAGCGCCAGAAAGGTTGTTTTCCTTCTAATGCTAGTAGTGGAACGTAAATGGCGTGCTAAATCGAAGTACCAGAGTACAAATCCCAGCGTGGGCATTTTTTCTGGTTCGAAACTCTTTCGCGGGTTAAATTAGTTTTCAGTAGTACGTAACGCTTTCAAAAATCCGAAAAAGAATATGTATCACCATTAGTTTAGATGAAAGGTCATTTACAATTTGATCATTTTCTTTACAGTTCTTTCCCTCGGTGACACAATTGCCCAATTTTTTATTAATTAATTAATCCATTGATCTGATACTATATAAATCGAGATACTAAAAAATTTTGGAACCTGCTTATGGGCAAGGACGACTGTAGGAGAATGCCGGAGTTCATGCAAGGACTGTTTCGGCAGTTCATCTAGGGGAGCATTATTTTCGAGCAAAAGTTCCTCCTCAAAAGAAAAGCTCTCCATGTAAGAGAAATTTCTTACAGCGGTTAATTTGTGACAGAGGTAAATAAATTTTGTGTGCGTTTTGAATGAAGAAAACTTTAATTTTAATTCCAATTGAGTCGAGGTCTAGTCTCCAGGTTCGGGAATAAAATTGGTATGAGACTAAGGGCACTCATTTTGCAAAGCGAACCGTGCGGCCACGGGGATGGATATGAAAAAGCTTTATTGGTTGGTCGATGGAGTATTTTTTGTTCGGAATGGTTGTGTGGTAGAGGAAATGACTTAGGATTGGTTGTGTATTGCGTTATTATATTGTTCATGGTTAAGGTAAGTGAAGTGTGTCCGGGTGTAATTGTTTCGTACTGATTACTTATGTTGGATTGATATGTATAAATTTCACTTGGATGGGTTAAAAAGGTATAGGCGGGAACTTTCCTCACTATTACGTCGAACATAACGCACTACCGCCCGTAGCTGGTTCCCTGAAGATCGGATCCGCAAGTGCCCATCATAGTTTCGTTTAGAATCTTGCAGATCGGCGCGGTGAGCAGTGCCGGTGTTGGGCATGGACAGGCGGGCGATCGCCTCGGGGCCCCGCGAGGCATAGCCCTCAAGGGGCCTGAGGATGGAACTAATGGGGAAAAATTAGAACGTAAGAAAAGGTTTTAAGTCGTGGTACAATATTATTTAACAAAATTTTCAATTAAGTTTACCTTAAATAATCATTACTTAAGGTAGACCTCTATGAAATAAATCAAACGACGCTTACATTAAAATAGGTTTTACAGAAATCTATATTTATTATTTTATGTAGAACAAGTAATTTTATTAAGCACTTAACAGATTGTTAGTTTTAAGCTCACTGTGGAAATTGTAGTAGTTGATCACTAAATACTTTAACTTAAAAGTATTATTTAAAATATATTTACCAAAATTATTCTAGCTTAAACGTAAGTTTTGTTACTTTTTGAAATAAAATAATTCGTAGAGTTTATTGAAAACTTCCACTTTTTAATTTTTTTGGGGGGGGAGGAGTTGAAGTTTTAGCATTGCGCCGGGCCCAAAATTGTCTATCTCCGCCACTTGCGGTCAGTTAAAAATATTAGATAGATAATAATATTAAACTGTCAATGCGTACTAGGATTTTGGATTAGTTTCATTTTTTTCTCTAAATGGGATGGAAGTTGTTACAGATTTCGTTCAGGTGCAATTCAGGGACGCTACGATATTTTTCGTCAATCTTCACTATGACGCACAGACAATGTCGCGGTCCTCTTCAGGGCTGTAGGCACATGTATGCCGCGATATATCGATCGAAACGTCGGCTCCTCAGCCTTCAACGCAGCGTCACCCGGACAGACTAGATCATTACTCTGACCGCGGAAGTCTAAGATATCATGCCTCAAAGGTTTTGAAACAAGGAAATTTGCAGCCTGTTCGGCTCCAAGTCAAAACCTAGTGGTGCTACAACATCACGTACTCTCTCGCCCATATTTTCATGCAAAATTTCTCGAAAAGTAATCAAATTTTCGAAAAATTGTGTAAGACCTTCTTTCAAAATATTTCTTTAAGGAACAGATTTCATTAACGGAAAAAAATCTTTAATATTTTAGTTGGAGGAAGACTCCGAAAAAACATTTTGAACTTAATTTTCGAAACATCCGGGTTTTTAACGAACATGAGACCTGCACCATCTATATATTTAAAAAAATAAGGTATTTTGCCATGGCTTCGTTTAGAGCTTCTACTGAACCGATTGTAGTATTTTTTCCTTTAAATGAAAGAATGTGATCCCTAGATGTGTTATCAGATATTGTTTGTGTTGATTCACCAACATTTAGTGTGTAACTTAATTAAATATTCAATTTTTTAATATCGGCTCAATAGTCTTCTTCCAAAGGGTGGCTGTTTCAAAATCGATATATATGAGTCGATATTCATGGTGGCGCTGTTTGATGTTTTGTTTTGATTGTTGAGATTTGTTTACAATTCATCAAGGTTTAGTTTCAGTGTAATTATTGCATTGTGGCGTTGACAGTTTGCATATATTTGCTTTTGTGGTGTATTTTGTAGAGAATATTCGGACAGTGTGTTTTGCTCGGTTGTACTGAAGTAGTGAAGTTGTTCACAGGTTATGTCGAATTCCGAATCGTTGCCCACGCGTCTCAAAAGACGCAAACGTACATTAACTGGACGCAGGGAAAGAGAAAGTCAGCGTAAGTGTCGTGATAGTGAGGTCATTTCGTTTTCTGCTGGGTCGTTGTCTATGAAAGGTCAGTTTTGTTCTGCTTTGCACTTCGCATGTGAGAGAAATTCTGGAAACGATTTACTCTGTGTTGCTTAAATGGGAAAATAAGTTTACCTTCAAGCGATATGCCAGAAGAAATAAAAATTTTTTCTAGGACATGATGACACATCAAAAAACTTTAGAAATAATATCCTTCAGTATAATAGTGCTCTTTCTTTTGTGCAATTTGGCGCCGATATTGCATTGCCACCTGCCCATGGGCCATACGTGTTCAAAATTTTGGGAACTCACATCACAGAATATCTTCGTTATACCCTGAAGATCCAAACAATGCAACGTATTGTGATCATTAGTCTGGTCACAGTATTTTACATTTATCTCAGATCTCACCGTCAAATTTTGACGGGTTTTCACTAGTTCTCTTTAATTTTTTTGTTGGGTAGTGTGAAAAAGTTTATCAAAAACAATGGAGTCATTTTTTTAAAATTTCAAAATTGTTCCAGGGGCTTTATGTAATGAACCCCCAAAATTAAAATGTTTTAAATTCAAGGGGCCGTGACATCAGGCAGAACGATTGGGGAATTTCAATTTTGGAGAAAATCGGCTAAAAGGTTTAGCCGCTCGCGTTGGCCGGGCGGACGTTTTGCAGTCTTTCGATTTTTCTATAAAGGACCCACAAAACATGGATTCTGGCTACATGTGTTAATATTTATTCTAAATTTAGCAATAGATTTTTTGTTACCAAGGCCCTTTAATTTCTTCGCCGAAAATTTGCAAGTTTTTTTCGCGCAGCATTACATAGCTTTCTCTCTACTTCGTAGCAAGAAAGTAAAACTGAAAAAGGAACAGTGACTTGTCAGCCACAAAAACTAAAAACTTAACTTATTCAACTGTAAGGGAGGGATCGGAAAAATTCGGGTGAGATGGGATTGGCTCTGCTGGCTATGGGCGGTTTTATATACACCCCCGACTCGCAGGTCATTCGCGTCGTCGTGACGTTACTAATTTACTATTTTGCATCACAATTGTGATGCAAAATAGTAAATTATTAATGTTAATTATTAAAATCAACCATATTTTAGGAATATATATATATATATATATATATATATATATATATATATATATATATATATATATATTCCTTACTTTGTAAATTAAATCGTATTTTCATTGAAGTAAGAGAGCTTATACTAAAAGATCGTTCTCACATTTTATTTAACGGCTTGACATTGAACCACGTTTTTATTCAATAATTTATCAATATAAAACTACCCGTGCGAGAACTCGAGCTTGTTAACCCCACACTTTCTAGTCCTTCCCTTTCCATATTAAGTCCGTAATACATATTTTTCAAGACTCTTATCCTCGGTCACTTGTTCTATACGCCTTCTTGTAATTATACTAACAGAATGTTTTTCAACGTTTTGAACGTTAACATCAGTGCCCTTATCAGTACGAACTGTTCTTCTTTAACTTCATTACCGAACAGTTAGACACGTACAGTTCAGTCACATAGAATATAAAGTAATTAGTTTAATTTCGCATACATTTGAAGATTCTGCAAGTCTTCGAACAGACAATCGAGAAGCGCAGACAGAAAATTTAATAGAACATGATCCCAGCCTGTAGATTACGGGTGAGAAACTTGATTTGAGCGCTTTGACCTCAAATTCCAGGTTTTAAGACCCTAGAACGCTTTGCTTTGGAGTTTCATCTCGCAAGATTTCAACATTGCCAGTGTTGCAGATTGCATTTGTTTACTTAGATGTTTTCAACATTCTTCATATTTTAAAACGTTGATTGTAATTAAAGTTGACGTGAAATTCTTTCTTTAGAGACCTTATTTATGAAGATTGGCTGCGAAGTAGTAGACAAAACTCATCCCAACCAATGAAAGCCTCGACTTGCAGTTTTTTGGCGAATGCACAATCCATGCCAAGAAAAAATTTCAATTATTACCGGATTTTGCAATAAATGTTACATTATAAATACTATATTACATATTGAATTAATTCAGCTTTCTGTAAAAAAACTGATTTTTCATTTGAATGGTTGATGGTAACATTCGCGAAACAGAAATAATGTGAACAGTCTGCATTTACAAGGAAGGAATCCCATTTCACTATATGGCAACACCTCGCTTACTCCTAAACTCTAATTTCATAAAATTTTCACCAAGCAATTCAAATAGTTTTTATGCGTCATTGGTAAATTGTTTTTCTAGTGAAATTTTGAACAGTGTGCATTTCAGTTTCACGGAATACCTTGTCATTTTGAAAAAAAATATTACTGAATCTTCACAACCCAAACTGTCCCTATCAATTTGTAGTGAATTTATTTTTATGTAGATTTCCCTATAACTTTGGACTCTGTAACACCCGTGTTTTTTGTTTTCAATTTATCCTTTTTTAAATATATTTATAAAAGGACACTTTATAACAATTAGAAATCAGCAACCCCTATCCATAGGCTACTATAAACACATAATTAGTTGGAGGATAAACATACAAAAATGATTTACTTTCACAAATTTCATGGTATGATTAATCTAGCATGTGTACTGTTACGATATTCGGTAGTTATATAAGACTGTTCAGTTTTGTAATTTCCAAAAGTTTTAAAATCTTGACACTATTCAGTGGAACGGAGCAACGATTTAAGTCTTCTTTCCATTTTCAGAAGAACAGTATCTATAGCAGAGCTTAATTTATCCCTGGATTCTCTGAAAGACCTGGTATAAGATTTATCTAATTATTTCATTCCTCCTAAACAGTAACTACCGGAACCCTTGTGATTACATCACACAAAAGGAGTAACTGTAGAAAAGTTACTACAAAAGTACTACATATTCTGCACATACAATAAAAAAATCGTATTTTTCTTGCATTCTGTTATTCTTCAAAATCAATGAAATGACTGAGGTTCAAATTCTGGATTTAATAAATCACCACTCGTTGTGAACAGTTTTTTTTAAATTGAAATGTCTTTACTTCCATCGGTACATGAAATGTATCTTAGATCTGTTGTAGTGGACTATTGTAACATATCCTATCAACTAAAATCGTAATGTAAATATGTTTGTAAATCTCAAACGCTTAAGTTTTCGTAAAAGGTCAAGGGGCTCCTGGACATAGCATTTATTTGTATACCCTCCGTAATATTTGCAATTAAAAATGGGAATCATTGAACATAAACACTAGTTATCTTCGTTTCACAAACTATAATCTCACGATACGAGAATATTTTTGTATTAAAATTGTATTGTTGACCTTGAAATATAATGAATAACAGCAGATAAGCCTTTATTCTATTACTTTTAATAAAATAGTTTTAACTATAACTTAGGAGCAAGTGATCTATCTAGGAACCATTACCTTTTATTTTAAAAATCACAAAATGAGTGGGTAGAAAGCTCATATTTCTAAATGAAAATCCTT